>CATIWM010023262.1:0-11227 GCA_949671775.1 Mallotus repandus | reverse complement strand
AAAATGAAATAATAAACGATAAAAACAACAATAACAAAATAAAATGAAAAAAATAATTGAAAATAAAATTAGATAAAAAGCAAAAATAAAATGAAGATAGATCTATAAATAGATGAAAGAAATAAAATAAAATTAGAACTAAAAATGGATGTTGTATTGACTATCTCCTCAGAGATGTTTGAATCACCGTTTAATAAATCTCCAAAATTGATTTAGGTGTTCCCTAACTTTAATTGCGTTTAAGAAGAAAGCATTTTTTTTTTTTTAGAAATCTTTCCCAAAACCAAAGAAATACCCTTTTTTTTTCGTTCTCCTCCCCTCTTCATAAAAAACCTCTCTTCCTTTTATTCTCCTATAGATTCAAATCCGTTTTACATGATAAGTGATTACGGTCGAGATAAAATGATCAAATAGGTTATGGAGATGGGATCAAAGATAGACCAGATATACATCAATTTATTTATTTATTTTTTCGATAATTTTTTTTAATTAATTAATTTTTGACCAATCAAATCTAAGAAAAATCAATAAATAAATAAAATAAAATAAATAAAAAAGAATTTCACGCCACGGAATAGTGGATTACCGATCGGTAATCTGAAATTCCGACTGGAATTTTGGAATTTCAATCGGAATTTTGGATTTTCGATCGGAAATCCAGAATTCCGATTGGAAATCGGATTTCCGGTCGGAAATATGGAATTATGATCGGAATTCTAGATTTCCGGTCGAAAATCCACTATTCCAATCGGAAATCCATTTTCCTTTTTTTTTAACATTTAATTACAAAGAGACCCCTGAAGAAAAAGAAAAATTTTCAATTCAATCCGTAAAAATCCAATCTAGCCTTGGGATCTGAAATTCAAATACTAGAGACCTATTTGTGACGAGTTTTCATCATCGGAGTCCTCTTTCGCATCCATATTCTCTAATCATCCCGAAATTGGGTGCTTACATAAGTCTTACAAGGAAGAGGAATCATATTCCTCTCAGGTTTAAGCATTACATTCTCTATAAATACTTTTCACTTCTTCTCTTATTATTCATTTTATTCTCTTAACTCTCTATTCTCTTTAAATTCTCTCCTTATCCTCTCTAACTTAAGCATTGGAGGGTTTGTGGGGGAAACCCCACATCCCACCTTGCTCCCTTGTTGGTCGCTTGAGCCCAAGACTCGGAGGTTCCGGAATCAAGTTATCAAGTGGCGCCATCTATGGGAATCTCTTAATTTAAAGCCATTGTTATCTACCAAGCTAAAGTAAAGTTCACACCATGACATTTAGTCCACCAGCCACGGATACTCAAATCAATCCGTCAGGAACAACCTCAGATGCTCCTATCAACCCATTAGCTCCTATTCCTCTCATTAACCCATCGGCCCCCATCTTGCCCATTGATCTGTTAGCCCTTATTCATCATGTGGGACCGTCCTCTCAAATCCTATTTTTCAGAGTTACCCAAGGATGGGTAACCCAAAGCACGAGCTTTTCTTATTATGTCCCACTGCATCATACTAGCCTACCTATTCCTTCTATCCCTTTCCTAAGTCTTTCAGGAACCCCCACCATATGCACACTAGACCTAAACACAAAAACCCATCCACTCAACCTGCCTCTCATAGATAAAGAGGAAATAATCCAAACCATCCAAACCCAGATGACCTTAATGCAACAATAACTAAACACCTTGGTCCAAGAGAATAATCTTGGAGCAGTCATTCCAAAGAACAATATGATTATACTGCCTGTGGCAACTCAAAGTGCCCCTGGAATGGACAAAGAAGCTTAGAAAGATCCAGAAGGGGAGCCAAGCATAAGTCATCTTGCCTTGGATGATTCCCACATAGCATAGAATGTAGAACAAGTAATCCAGAAAGGTCGGACGTGACCAAGAAAAGAAGACGAGTGTGTCTTGGAAGGGAAAACACCCTTTGTGAGCATAATAGTCAAAACAGAGATTTTGTCCAAATTCAAACTACCACAACTGGACTAATATGATGGAACAGGGGATCCAATCATCCACGTCTCTTCATTTTGGACTAAGATGATACTCCAGAATTTGAATGATGGAATCTTATACCGAGTCTTCCCAATTACGCTCACCAAAACTACTCAAAGGTGCTTTTATCAACTTCCTAAAAAATTCTATTTCATCCTTTGAAGAATTGATGGAGAAGATCATAACTCGGTTTATCACTAATGTTTCACCTAATAAAAACATATATGATATTCAGATATGCAAACAAGAAGCCATAGAGTCATTATGAAGCTATTTAGACAGATTTAATAAAGCTGCCATGTAGATCGAGAACTTAAGCAATGACGTAGCCATAGAAGTAAAGAAGAACATAACACAGTTAGGGAAACTCAAAGATAAGATCATGACTAAAGAGCCTACCACTTTCTTTGAGGTAATGTCTATAGCAATGAAATTAGTAAAATTGGATGAAGATAGAAGAATGCATCAGGATGATGACATAACACCCTTCAAAAGAGAGGAAAGGTCAGAATTCAGAAGGCCCGAAGTTCAACACTCGAATTTCAGAAATCCAGCTGAAAGGTTTAGAAGAGAAATAGAAAATTATATGCCCTTGAATGCTTCGAGGTCAGCAATACTTATGTGGATCAGGTAGAATGGAGTCGGGATAACTCCGACCAGAAGATTAAGCCCTCAAAAAAGGGGAACACGGGATAAGAGGTACTATTGTTAGTATCATTGAGATTATAGGCATGACACTGATGCATGCCAAGAACTTAAATGGCCTATTAAAAAATTGATAAAAAATGCAAAGCTGAGTAGATTCACTGATAACGTAATAAAGGATTGAGACTCGGATGACCAGGATAAGTCGGATCAAAAGAAAGCTCGTAATGAAGTAGCTAGAGTCATTAATATGATAGTTGGAGGGGAAACACCAAATGAGAAAAGATTAAAAAGAACTTGGAAGGAAGAAGGTCAGATGCCAAAATAAAATTCAACCATCACCTTCAGACTAGAAGATGGAGAGCATGCTCGGCACCCTCATAATGATGCCCTAGTCGTAAGTGCCTACATCCAGAATTATCTTGTGAAAGGACTTTTAGTGGATGATGGAAGCACTGTCAATGCACTTTCATGGAATGCCTACAAGGCCATAGGAGGTTCAGTCACTAATCTTAAAACCATTAAGAATCTCATCACTAGTTTTTATAGAGGAACAACCGAACCTATGGGGGTAGTGGAGCTGGCAGTAGAATTTGGAGACCAAGAAATCAGAGATATAAAAGTAGTTAGATCTCTGTTAAATATCGTAGACCTTCCTCTCACTTATAATGGTATCATTGGAAGACACATTTTTTACCACAAGCATCAGGCGATTAACCATGAAGATCCTTATCGAAGATCGAGTCATAACGATACTCGGAGATCAGTCCATGGCAAAACAGTGCAATCAGTTGGCTATCAAGCCCCAGCTAGAAGCCTTTCCCCTAGCATCTTTAGAGACAAAAAAAATAAGGTGCCAATTCATAACCAGTTAAGCAAGTCCAAGCGCTGAAAATAGACGAAGGAAAGACAGTCAGAAATGGAGGTGAGCTTGATGAAGACATAAAAAAGAATATCAGTAAAGTTCTTAACAAACACTTAAATAGCTTTGCCTCAAAAGCATCTGAGATAGTTGGAGTAGACCCTCGAATTGCATCACATAGCCTAAACATCAACCCGAGAGTGAAGCCTGTCATTTAAATAAAGAGGAGATTCACGTATAAGAGACATAAAGTAATCGCTGAAGAAACATGAAAGTTGTTAGATGCTGGATTCATAAGGGTAGTCACACACTCGGAATGGGTAGCCAATGGCGTACTTGTTAAAAAAGCTAATAGGAAGTACCAGATGTGTGTTAATTATATGGACCTCAATAAAGTTTGCACTAAAGACAACTACCCGTTGCCAATAATTAATCAGCTGGTAGATTTAACCGCCTGCCACAGTTTATATAGCTTTATCGATGCTACTCAAGGGTACCACCAGATTCCAATGAAAGAGGAAGATCATGAGAAAATATCCTTCATCACCCATGAGGGACTTTACTATTACATAGTCATGCCCTCTGGGCTAAAAAATGCTTGGGCAAATTATCACAGACTGATGAATCACGTCTTCAAGGATCAGATTAGAAAAAATGTGGAAGTATATGGATGACATTATTATTAAGAGCCAGCATGCAGAATAGCATGCCAAGGATCTCGAGCAAATCCTCGACATTCTCGAACATTACCAGATCAAGCTTAACCTAAACAAGTGTGTCTTTAGAGTAAAAGCAGGGAAGTTCTTAGGTTTTATGATTTTGTATAGAGGAATAGAGGCAAATCTAGAAAAGATGGAAGCCATTCTGAACATGAAAGCTCCTAAGACATTGAATGAGCTTCAAAACTTAATGGCAAAATCACGGCTCTTGGAAGATTCATCTTATGTTTAGCCAAAAAGTGCTTTCCTCTATTCTGAGTTTTAAAAAACTCTAAGAAGTTTGAGTGGAATGATGAGTTCCAGGCAGCATTCGAGGAAATTAAGAAGTTCCTCTCCTCACCTCCATTGCTCAGTAAGCCAATCTCACATGAGCTTTTATACTTATATCTTTCTATTGAAAACAAGTCTATTGCTTCAATGTTAGTCCGAGAGGAAGGAAGCCAGTAGAGCCCCATCTATTATGTTAGTCAGATACTCAGAGGCTCAAAAATTCGGTATCCCAAATTAGACAAGCTTGCCATAATGGTCATCCACACATCCAAAAAACTCAGACAATACTTTCAAGTTCACTCGATCGTAGTAAGAACTAACTTCCTATTGCGAAAAATTCTCCAAAGACTAAAAACTTTAAGATGACTCGCCTAATTGTCAGTTCAACTGGGTGAATTCAATATTACTTACGATTCTCGCCAATAAATAAAAGCTCAGGCACAACAGACTTTATCCAAGAAATGACTGTCGAATAAACAATTTCTCTTGCATACCCAAAATGGAAATTATATATAGATGGAGCAGCAGGAGCACAAGGGTCTGAAACTGAGTCAAAATTAAATCTGCAGTTCAAATCAAGTATAATGCCACCAACAATGCAACTGAGTATGAAGCACTGCTCATAGGCCTCAGGTTGACTATAGAAATCCAAGCTAAGCATCTCAAAGTATACTCTGACTCCCAACTAGTGGTTAATTAGGTGAAAGGCACATAGTAGGTTAAAGAGCTGAGCATGATCAGATATATGGAGAAGGCGAAACAGCTCCTAAAGAAGCTAGAATAGGAAGGGGGTAATGGGAAATACAGTAAATTCCTAGAAGTGAGAACACAGAAGCAGATTTATTAGCCAAATCAGCATTAGAAGGCAACCAAGCACTCAAAGAGCTTGAATTAACTAAGGAACTCACCAAGCCAAGCATTGAGGAAGTAAAAGTAGTGAATACTCAAGATGTGGCAGAGTGGATGAAGCCAATCATACAATACTTAGAGCATGATATCTTGCCTCAGGACAAACTAAAGGCACAGAAACTTAAGAGCAGAGGTACACATTATTCTATGTACAATGGTGATCTCTACAGAATCCTTATCTCACCCATGGTCAAAGTGCGTATCCCTAGATGAAGATAATTACGTGTTCAGAGAGATCCATGAGGGGATATATGGGGCTCACAAAGCTCAAAACTCGTTGGTTTGAAAGGCACTATTGCAAGGCTACTACTGGCCTAACATGTCTAAAGATGCATTCCAGCTTGTTCAAAAATGCCCTAAATGTCAACGGTTTGCTAGCCTGACATAAAAGCCCTCTAACACTCAACACCCAATTAGGAGTCCATGGCCTTTTGCTGTCTGGGGAATGGATATCTTAGGCCCATTCTCAATTTCAACGTCTCAAAAGAAGTTTCTAATTATGGCCATTGATCACTTCACCAACTATATAGAGGTGGAAGTTGTCCTAACTATCACTGAAGCTCGGATTCAACATTTCTTTTGGAAAGAGGTTATCTGCAGATTTGGTATACCTAATACTTTGATCATGGACAATGGGAAGTATTTTGATAATGAAAAATTCAAGACATTCTGTTCAAATTTAGGCATCAAACTCAGATTCACATCAGTAGCTCACCCTCAAATGAATGGCCGGACAGAAGTCACCAATAGAATCATCATGCATGGCCTAAATAAGAGATTGGATGAGAAGAAAGGAAACTGGGTGGAAGAGCTTAACAACATCATCTGGGCATATAGAACAACACCTAGAAGCTCCACAAGAGAAACACCCTTTAGGTTGACATACGGAATGGATACAGTAATACCTGTAGAGATCAGGTCATCCAGCTACCGAGTCTCAAGAGAGTTTGATCCGAGCAAGAATAATCTCAATGCTCATATATGCTTAGACCTGCTTGAGGAAAGGAGGGAATGACCATCTATAGTCTTAAAAGCTCAGAAACAAAGAGCGACTGAATATCACAATAAGCATGTCCGGCCAAGACAATTTAAAGTTGGAGATCTCATGTTGAGAAGAACAGACATTGGTAAAGGCAGTTCTGGAACTAGAAAGCTTGGACTTAATTGGGAAGGTCCCTACCAAGTTACATAGAAAACTACCAAGGGTGCGTACAAGATGAAAGATATGCAAGGAAAAGAATTATCTCGATATTGGAATTCAGATAGCCTTAGAAAACATTACCAGCAGAGAAATTGTACTCAGAAGAAAGAAAAGCTCTAATAAAATAAAAATACCATTTCATTCATTCCTAAATAGTCCTACATTAGTTTTAAAAAAAGAGACAAAATATATATTCTAATCATTTACATTAGCCCCAGATTTGAGAGGCACCATACTAGCATCAGAAGAGACATTTACATTCTCTAGAGGATGATTCTCAGGCACTATAGTAATAGCACCAGCTGAGGAGTCAACTTCAGTAGATGATTTCTTTCTAGAAAGCTTAGGATCCTCTAATTGCTCAAAAGTAGACTTTTCAGCAGCGGCTGTCTTTTTAGCAACTCTTGGATCCTTTCATTGCTTTGGGGCAGATTTACTAGCAGCCTCCTCTGCAGCAGCCAATTTGGCTTAAGGACATTAAGCAAGCATAATTCTTTTACACTCAGATCTATATGCCTTAAGGAATCCCGATACCATATTTTGATAAGACTTCAAGTCATCACTCCAAGCTTCTTTCTCTTTGACAAGCTTTTTTTTTAGGTCTGCAAGCTCAAAATCTTGCTCCTCCATCTTCTTTGTAAGTTGAGCTTAGGAATGCTCGAGCTCCTGGATCTTCTTCTAATAGGACTCAACCTCAGACTTGGCCTCAACAAGTTGTGCTTCAATAAGTTCCACCGCGCGTCTTACCGCCCCCAACTTCTTTTCATAGTCCCTGGCAATGGTACCCACCTCGGCCTCCTTAAAGTTATACTCACTTTGGAGGATAAAATGTTCATCTTTGGCTAGCAACAAGCCTTGGGCCATCTACGAACAAAACAAGGGCAAAAGTCAGCATTCAAAATACTAATGAACGACAAAAACCAAGTTCTGACCATTTACCTCTTATGCATGTGTAATCAGAGAATTGAAAAGCTCGCCTCTTCCTATATCTCTCTACCTCTGCACGTCTTCTGGCAGGCACAAGGGCTCGGCATACTAGTCTCTGACTTAGGGATTAAGGACATTCGGAGGACTTATCTTGTCCAAAATCCATTTCTTTGTGTCTGGGCATCCATGGAGTCTCGAGCACTTGATGAAAACATTTTCAGTCAACTCTTCCTCATCCTCGACTATCATTTTGCCCCGAGAGCGCTTCTTTGAAGACTCGGTAGTGCTTCTTTGAAGACCCGGTAGCCCTCTTCTGAGCATGCTCAATTGGAGGATCTCTTACAACTTCGGTATGATACTTAACTCGAGTCTCAGAAGGCTCCTCCTGCTCTAAAGTAAGGTCAGTAATCTCTGTTTCCTGCCCTTGATCTTGATCAGCATCTGAAAGTAGTATCCCACCCACAAATGTATAATAGTCAGCCATCTATAAAGAAAAAAAAAAGTCAGAATATACCTTTAGAAGATTATCATTTACCATTATTATCTTTATTCCCATTATCTACTCTTCAAAGGTATCATTGAGAACAATTCTTGGTAGATGTTCCCTTGAATACACTCTGAGTATGAAGCCTTTTTATCAAGTCCAAATCTTCGTTAGGCAACTGTCTCAGGCGTTTCACATCATGGCATGCATCAACCCATAAATGTTGGACATTGAAGAATTCCATCGGATGTTCTATAATGAAATATTTATGTCTCCAAGACTTTGGAATGTCTACGAAACTCACAAATAGACTTAGATGGGGAATAGCCAATAAAGAAAATGTAAGCTCCCTCTTTTTCTTATTTAAACCATATATAAACCGCAACATGTCAAAATCGAGGTCTCTACCTTCCCTATGCATAAGCTCTATATATCCAGTCAAAATTCTATAACTATTAGGATGAAGTTTCCCAAGAGCTATGTTATATCTATTCAAGAAAAGCTTCACAAATGGATCTATGGGGAATCTCAGTCCACCCTCTAGTTGGTCTTGGTAAACCACCATTTTCATAGCATCTGTATAAGGTTCATGCACCTTCTTATCAGTAGTGTATAGCAGAAATTCTTGGGGAATCCCAAATTGTCTCATATACCATTCTAACATGCCCTCATCTACCCTAGACTCAAACAAATCAAATTTCACTTACTCCCGTGGAGCCATTATCACTTCAAAATTAAATGAATAAAGAAAACAAACAAGCAAATAGAGGAAACTCTTTTTCACCAGGAAACCAAGAGTAAACTCTTTGCAGCAAGCTAGAATGGAAGTTTTAATGGAGAAGAACTTGAAAGTGAAAGCAGTAAAAGGAGGAGAAGCACGCAGGAAAGAAGAACGTATAGAGACACAAAGCAACAACATTTTCTCAAAGTCATACCAACCTTTAATTTATAAACCCAAGGAAGGTTTTTGATGGACTTCATATACCCTCAGCATTAAAGCATCCACGCTTCAGATCTCCAGGGGTGTAATAGTCATAACATTTAGACATTAAAAGTCATCATTAACATAGTTATCCAAGCGTTGTCCTTTCAACAGACACGACTATCCAGCTACAAATGCACCGCTGAAAATGTCACATACTCTAACACACAAGCAGACATGACGATTTTCATAATTCATGAAAGGCATATCAACAGGCGTAACGTTCACGCCTTCTCATTAAAGCTCAAGCTTTCATAGGCACTCGGGCCTCGCTTCTAATGCACCAAGATTGGCCACATGGTCATAAGCACTCAGGCCTCACTTCTAATGCACCGAGATTGACCATATGGTCATAGGCACTCGGGCCTCGCTTCTAATGCAATAAGATTAACCACATGGTCATAGGCACTTAGGCCTCGCTTCTAATGCACCGAGATTATAGGCACTCGGGCCTCACTTCTGATGCACTGAGATTGACCACATGGTCATAGGCACTCAAGTCTCGCTTCTAATGCACCAATATTATAGGCACTCGGGCCTCATTTTAATACACCGAATATCAATATCCCAATGATGGTTGGTCCCATTCTACGTGTTATCATAACACTGGTGGGTTAATCCCTTGGGATGTTTCATAAACACCGAGCATCTATAAGTCCAACTGGTATCTTCTTATCTCTACTTAGACATCATGGAATTTCGTGACTCGGTACCGAGCATCTTCAGCATCAGTGACTGAGGTTGTCCACCTCAGCTCACTTCCCAACATCGAACACTCTTCAGCACTCATTAGTCTGAGCAATCATCACAGTTTCTTCGATATCCAGAATACTCAGACATAAATATCTAAATAGACATTCGGGGGGGGGGGGACTCTTGATACCCCTCAGGTATGTTCCTATTCCATTGATGAATTATCTTCCTAATTAAAGGTAGCTTGCAGAACAAGGAAGTCCAAATCCTTATAGGGAAAGGAGTCCTTTATCAGGAAGACTCCCGGATTAGGAAGGAAACCTCCCAAATAAGGACAAGTCCTATAAGGAAGAGAAATCCTATTCCTCTCAGGTTTGAGCATTACATTCTCTATAAATACTCTTCACTTCTTCTCTTATTGTTCATTCTATCCTCTTAACTCTCTCTTCTCTTTAAATTCTCTCTGTATCCCCTCTGACTTAAACATCAGAGAATTTATGGGGGAAACCTCACATCTCTCCTTGCTCCCTTCTTAGTCGCTTGATCGCATGACTCGGAGGTTCTGGAATCAAACTATAAAAAAATAATAATGTTATGTAATTCTTGTAGTTAGTGGGACTATATATTTCCACACAACTTAAAAACAAAAATAGACATCTATTTCATTTGTAATAGAATGAAAGGAAAATTTTGGTTTGAATTACACTTTTTTTAACAAGATTAATTAATGGGTTAAATATATTGATGGTCATTAAATTTTATATTTATTTTATTTTAGATACTAAATTAATTTTAGTTTTCAATATGAGTTGGTATACTTATATGTTAATATGGCAAACATTTCTTAAATATTTCAAGTTTAGCTGCTACATCAACCAAACACTATCAGATAATTTTTCAATGATACTTAAATTAAAATTTAGTTACTGAAAAGAAGTTAATTAAAATTTAATATCTAAAATAAAATTAGTGCAAAGTTGGATGGCATCTATAAAATAAAAAAATTACAGCCTTCACCACATTTGATCTAAAATATTATGTCTTTTTCATTTGTATTGTTTTTTCTTTCAAGTTTACATTTTTATTTTTTGGGTAAATTATATTTTCCCCCTATATTTTGTCACATTACACTACTTTATATTTGGCATTTGAAAAAATATTTATTCATCCCTGATATTTATTTTTTTTAGCACTCATTAATCCTTCTATAGGAGTGATATAGTACAAGAAAAAGTAAATATTAAGAATGAATAAGTATTTTTTTTAAATGTTAGAGATAAAATAATGTAACATGATAAAACACAAAAAGAAAAATTATAATTTTTTTCTTCCAATTTACATATGTTACGTTTCACTTCTCTCAATAGAGACTTTAAGGCCCAAGCCTTCCCAAGCCTTTCTTTTTGGGGAAATTACAATTTTTTTATATTTTTTTAGGAAAAAATTTATTTATTTATTTATTTTTTCTTTTTTATTTGTAATGCTGTTTCATTTTTAGTTATTTTTTCTTTCTCTCTTTATTTTTTTACTTTTATTT
>CATIWM010023246.1:0-22327 GCA_949671775.1 Mallotus repandus | reverse complement strand
TTTGAGTTGTTAGTTTTTATTTAAGACTATTTTGCGTCAGTTTATGTTTGGTTGATTTTCGGTTTTTGAGCTAAGAGCTGTTAGTTTTTGTCATGGGTATTTCTTGGTTCTCATTTGGTATTTTTAATATCATTAGTTTATATTTGGTTGATTTTTGGTTTTTGAGCTAGGAGTTGTTAGTTTTTATCATGGATATTTCTTGTTCTCATTTAGTATTTTAATATCATTATAACTCTACCCCTTTATTAATGCAATTTTTTTTTCTTTTTGCATTTTGACAAAGGGGGAGAAATATTTGAGTTTGAATAAAATTTTTTACATAATCCTTGTTTATGAACGCATAGTAACATTGTAAGTGTGGATAATTTTGTCATATTTTTTATATGTGATAAAAAACCTTGTTTTGCTTACTTTGTTTATATGTGTATACATGTGATACTTTGGCTAGATGGACATACTTTCTTAAGATTTGGTCTATCCTTGTTTTCATTGTTTTAGTTCTTGGTCTTTTATTTCCTTTAGAACTAAGCTCTATATGATCATGTGATATTTAAGTTTTTGTTGTTTAATATGTTTGAAATTATTTCCTTCCATATTACCTAGCATATATTTAAATGATCATGTTATCATGTTTTTATGTTTTTTTAACACATTTGTCATGTTAGGCCATGTTTTTATCTCCCTCATGTTATATTTTATGTTGTTTCTATTTTTTTTTTTTGTCAAAGGGAATGATTTATAAATTTATTTTATTATTTGACAAAGGGGGAGAAATAATGAAACTTCATGTTTTCATTGCTTTTATTCTTAGTCTTTAAAATGCTACATTTAGTATTTTGTGATGCATTATCTTAGTAAAATTTGTCTTCTACCATGTTTGTGTTTCTTAAATATTTTTTCAAAAATTTAATGTTGTTATTTTTTTAACAAAAGGAGATAATTTTAAAAATTTATATTTCTTATCATGCCAAAAACAAGGGGAGAAATAAAGAAATATATATATTTCTCATTAATTTTTATTTATTTGAATTTCTTACTCCTTATAGTTATTATTTTTATAATATGCATAAATTTAGGGGGAGTAAAATTCATTTAATTCAAATTATCACACACTTCATTTTATATTATTCTCTCAAATTCAAAATAATTTTGTTTGTTTAAGTGTGTATAAGTTAGGACTCAATTGGAAGTCAAAATGAAGTACGGGATTGATGAGTATGCTTTTGGGCTGATTCAACCTCTGAGACTCAAGAAGGCTTTTGACTTCCTTAACGCCTTATAATGAGAAAGTTATCTTCTTGACTTTTGGAGTAGACATAATAGGCTTTTTGAATTAATCTTACTTGTCAAAGTTCGAGTTCATTTGGGTTTGCAAATCTTCAGTCGAAGTCAGTATATTCAGCTTTCATTTTAGGTTGCGCAGCTCTTAGTATTTCAACAATATCTTGAGCTACAGAAGTCCAATTAAGGTCATTCAAAGTGACATGGAAAGCAAGAAAAATATCTACAACATTCATGAAGAAAGCTTAGGTTGATTCGACCATCTTCAAGGGCTAAAGTGATGATCCTAACTTGGACCATGCAAATCCCGACCGGAACAAAATTTCACCAAAACTGAAGAAAACTTCCAGTACATATCCCGAGTGAATGTCCCGCCCAGGACGACCAATGTCCCAGCTGGGACCAATGATGTCTTGACTGGGACCAATGCAATGTTCAAATCTCAACAGCTATAATGAATATATTTTTGGATGTCCCGACCGGGAGTAGAGTATTTATAGTTCAAAAGTCCAAATTTCATTCAAATGAAGTTTGAATTTGTTGGAAACAAAATTATTGTTTCTAATGGCTATAATTGAATTGCTCAACTATAAATACAACCTCTGAAGATCATTTAGAAGCCAAGAAACTTGTTTATCATTTATACACTCTCAATCATTCAATTAAGCTCAAAATTCTCTCAAAATTCATTTTTATTTTTTTATAACTCTAGTGAGAGTTGGTGAGTGATTAGAATAGAAATTCTTATTCTTCTATTTTCTGGGATTTAGAAAATGGGAAGTGAGGTGCTATTCTAAAGGAATTGGTTTAAGTGTTTAGCCATTAAAACACTTAGGAATTGGTTTTAGAGAGAGCCTTGAAAATCTTATTTGTAAGGTTGTAAGAGTGAGCCTTAAATTCTTGTGTATACTCAATCATGTGAATAAGATTGTGGGTGATTGAAAATCCTAACTTGGGGATAAGTTAAGTGGAGACGTAGGATTGTTGAGAATATGAACTCCTTAAATTCTTGTTTATTTATTTTTAAGTTTTGATTTTTATTCAGTAGCCCTATTCACCCCCTTCTAGGGCACTTTCAATTTCCTATTAAAAATCTCATACTCACCTAGTATTGTTTTAGTCATAATTTCCTTGAAATAAGGGCATACTTACTTTGATGAATGCTTACATCTGTTAACAACCATACTTAGAAATGATAGTAAACAAAAATCAAGTCTTCAACTATTCCTATAAGTAGAACACCAAATTACACCATAACAACACATTTGAAGACAACAAAAACACACAACAACTCCAAACACACATATGCTTTTCTCTCGATGTGACTCAAAGTGTCATTTTTCAACAGACATCCCGAGAGCCTTGGCAAATTAGCCTAGGTAACTAGAGTTGAGCCTATCCCAGTATTTGCAAATCATAAAACTTGCTGCTATAACACTAACATGTTATTTGCCATAACTACATTCTTTACTAGAAAAAGTAAATTTTTTTTTCTTTTTGCTATGTTTTGACTGAATTATTAGCTCTTTATACAAATAGTGACTTTATTTTATTTGATGAAGGTGGTGCCTATTTGTTGGAGGTTGTTATGGGAAAATTGTCTTTAATTTATTTTATTTTATTTTTTGCTTTATCTTCTATGGTTGCTAACTAATTATAATTATTCTTAATCGAGAGCAAGCAAAGAAATGAGGAGGAGGAGGAAGGATTTTAGATCTATGTTTTTTTTCTTTCTATGTTTATAAAACTATGGACATTGGTCTTGTTTGCTTCTCTTTTCTTTGTATTTTTTGGATGTAAATCATGGTGTTAGTATTAGTATATTTACATCTGCAAGTTATTTAATATAGGTAAATGAACTCGTGACCTCTGTGCCATTTTTTTAGGAAAGGAAGCTTTTTTTTTATAGAAGAATAGTAAAAAATGGTAAATTGAATTTTTGCATGATTATTGAAGTTTATGCGTTATTTAATATTTCATAATTTTGTTTTAGCATTCATCAGAAATTTTACATTAGCTATTAGTAAAAAGAACTTCAATTGGTTTCTATTCTCTTATGGATATAAGTTGAAGCCTATTGCTTTTTCTTTCAAAATGAGATGACAATCTTCTAGCAAAAAAAGGGAGATGAAAATATATTGAGGCTGGCAGAACAACATGAGGTGCATTTTTCACTTACTTAGAATATGGAAAGAATGATGTACTTCATGCTATCTATTCATTATGTTTCTGTTTTTGATACAACCATAAATTGAAAACACAAAAAAGAACTTCACAAGAGAATTCTTAAGCTGAAAAAGCAACTTTGATGTCAAGAGCTATGTGGTTGGAGATTGAAACAACGAAGGGTGCTATATGAGTAATGAATCTGCCAATAAAGAGATGGAGCTCCAAGAGATATTAAAGGAAAAGCAAAAGGAACTTGTAAAATCTACATCATGAGATCCCTTCAACTTGTCAAACATATGTTTTTTTTTTAGCTTCTATCTTGAATCTAACTTTGTAAATTGATTTATCTATTTGGTCAAATGGTCAAATGAACCCATTGAAAACTCCATTTATTCTAAAAATAAGCAATTTATCACATCGTACATATGGAAATAAAAAACACCTATTCTTTCCTGTTGAGAGGTTTGCCTATAAATAGAGTTCAACATTTTGTCATCAAACTGTGTTCTAAATCCAATTGAACAAATGGAAGAGAATGAGAATGCAGCTTCAAGCCAGGATCTTCTTTTTCTTAAAAATGTACTAAAAATATATAATTTTGAAATAATGAAATAAAAAATAATTATTTTATTCAATTTATTAGTTTTATGTGCAATATTTTTTTTACAGATTATGCAAACATGTTTTCACTTAACTAAGGATTATTGAATTGATTGATTTATTACTTAAATTAATAATCTTTAGAGTGGGATGACATGAAGATAAGGTAGAAAATTACAAGTTATTATTAACAGAGTAGTCTAAATCTGGCACTTGATGAAGAGAGATGAATAGAGGTAGTGAGCTTCCAAAATAAAACTATTTAGATTTTGGACAGATTTTTAACCAGAATATGAAGTAACATTAGCAACTACCTATTACATGAATCTACCAGCAGAATTTGTGAAGTTCACGAAGGCATACGCATAGTTGAAGGAGATAAAACATTCTTTCAAATTTTTATAGATATGAAAGGTAAAGAATTAAAGAATATTATTTTTTACCACTTTTAATAAAGTAAAATAATTTTCTCAGATAATTTTCAACAACAAAGTGTTACTCCTTTCTTTAGTTGGGAATTTCAAAGAATTAGGGTTTTTTTTCTACATTGATTTGGGGATTTCTTTTCCCCGATGGTAACAATATATGTTTTGAGTTCTAGGCCCACCGGTGTTATTTGCACTTTTTGAAAAATGAAATTTTTATGCATAATAAATGTCATAATTAACTAAGATAACATTAAACAATAATGTACATAAACACAAGCTAAACTATTAAGCACAAAATCAAACAATAATTATTATAATTATTCTTTTTATGCCTTACTGAAGGGTTTAAACCACTCCAAACTTTGAGTGGAGTTTTTCCATCAACAACATGTGTTGGAAATTAGTTCTGTAAATAAACTGAGGTGTATACTGCTTTAGCACAAAATCTCTTAAGCATAGGCCTTAACAAATGTCCATAAGAGAATAGCAACTAATTGAAGCTCTTTCCACTAACAGTCAATGTAAATTTTCTAATGAATGCTAACATAGAATTATGAAATATCAAGGGAGAATAATCATGCAAAAAATTAAATTTAGAGTTTAACATCCTTTACTATGTATTACTTGCAAAAAAACTTCCTCTTTTTAGGATTCTGAATTTCAGATTCCAATTTCTTTTGTAGTTACTTTTTTTGGCTTATAATTTAGCCATGGTCTTTTCATGCTCTATGGAAATCAAGAAAAAATCACAAAGATGAAAAGGAAGAAATAAGCTATTACAAAGTTCGTGGCATATATTAACAAAATAAGTAAAAATTCATGAGAACATGCAAAACTAAGCTTTTACCTTTCCTATATTCGTTCAAAGCTATAGATTATAGAATGTAATTTATCTCTATTTCTTGAAGATCCTTGTTTTTCCTTTCTAAGCTTTCCGTAAGTTTTTCCACAAGCTTTGAGTTTTTGTTTTTATTTTCAGCTTTTTTGCCAAAAGCTCCTTTCAAATCCCCTCTCTTTCTTAAATAATGACCAATAAAATATTTTCTATTATAATCATATTTTCTTGCAATCCATCCAAATAATTAATCTCCTTTACACTGCTACACCATATAATCCTCCTAGCCAAAATGAATAACTTTGAAGTGTCTCTCAAACTTAAAGGCATTATTGAGTCCCTGCGAATCATTTTAAAACCCCAATTGCAAACCCTATGTGACCCTATGATTCCATATTGGATGCACCCTTTGAGACCTTTTTCTAATGAATTCATCCCTAAATTTTAAACCACTCTCGCAAACAGGATATCCATGGTCCATCCAAGTTTGGATATTAACGACAATTCCCATAAAAGGCCAAACAAACAAATCCCCTTCCTAGTGTAAAGAAATTTTTATGGTGATGGTTTTTTTTCTCTTGAAGAAGTGAATGAAAAGTATGAAAATTTTGTTTGAGAGGGAGGGGAAGGTCAAGAGAATAACTCTTATTCTAAGGTATGTCCATTGGAAGTGAAAGAGTTTCTTCTAAGAGGGAAGTGTGAATATTATCTTTTAAGAGGTAAAAAATATTGTCCTTTGAGAGATACAAAAACTGCCTTTTCAAAACACAAAAAAAAATCCCTAAGAAAGTGTTTTTAGTCAAAAGACTTATTGGGGGTTGACATAATAAATTTTGTGATTTATTTATTTTTTTAAGAAAATTTATGTTCTATATTTTTATATTTTTCCTTCTCTTTTAACAATAATATTGATAAAAAAATAATATTTATTTTTCTTCAATAGTAATTATACTTTAACTTTTATATCTTTACAAAATTTATAGGCAATGAAAAAGGTAAGAAGGTATTAGTGCAAACTAAGCAATTTGGTGAACTGATTGTGTATGTTTTATTGGATGTTTAGTGAGTAGATGTTCAAGCTCTTAAAGTCTTTAAAATATCATCAATGAAATAAGCCTTTTAATGTTGTTTTATGAATATGAAATTGATGTATTTGAATTGGTTCAATAGTTGAAGTACTTGTTTAAGATTCAAACTTTGAAACATCAATGGTTTCTAGTTCACAAATAAAATGTGTTATTACTCGATGATTCGTTTTGCAATCTAATTTGAAATCATTTTAGTGACTTGATGATTAAATTGAGTTTATAACCAGCTTAATTTCATCCCTTGAACTATGATGAGAGATGATTTGGTTTTAGAATGCTTTGTTGAACCATAAATGTGATACAAATGCTTTCACTGATTCTTTAATGGAAATGATATGTTTTTTTAACATATTACCATCCTATATGCGGTGTATGGATGTGTTGAGGTGTTATATGCACATTTAAGATTGTGATGGTTGCTATTGTGCAATAGAGAACATAGCACTTGATCGTAGGATGGTAAAGGGAGAAGGGTCATATTGTGCTAATGTAGTCGAAGGGTTAGTCGTCAAGTGTGCCTAGAGAGTGAGTTTGTAATAGTTTGTATGTTATGGCTAGTTTGTGATGCTTGTTATAGGGATGGTTAATACCTATGAAATGTTATTTTGATGTTTGAAAAGTATATGTTTTACTCAGTTAAGGTTTGTATAAGTTTAAGGGAATGAATGGATTTGATATTTCAAATGAATTATAATTTGATTTTAAATGCTCTAGCATTCTAATTTGAAAGTTTATTGTGTTTAATTTAGCTAAATTTTTTTCTACTTGTAATGTCTATCACTTAATATTTTTGTACTTATTTTTTTCAATTTTCAAAATCATTTCAGATAGCAAGGCTTGATAGTGGACCCTTGATCCTAAGGAGTTAAGTAGATAGACTATTTAAGGTTGGCCTAACGATATTGCCTTGGTGTTGCTCTCATTATGGTGGCCATAATGTTGTATATTTTAAGTGTATAACTCTTGTACATGTGTTCATACTAAGTTATCATTAACATTATTATAACTAGTTTTTCAAATTTAAATTTGACTTATATCTTTATAAATTTTTTTATTGATACACAATGCTATCTATTAAGTTTTTCTTAATTTCATTAAAGATGAATTTAAAAGGGATGAGGAACAAGCTCTAATCTCCATCTCGGGCTTTGAGAGGGGATGAGACACTAACCATCCACCTTGGGCTACATCAAAGTGTGATAGTTTTTGGTATTAAACATGCCCAAGTGTTTATGGTACTATGTGGGCTCGAAGCTGACAAGGAATACAACCTGGGCAGAGATGGGAGTTGCTACCCGATAAAATCCGGACACACTTTACTGCAATTGAATCTCATGCAGGGCCCCATCAGTTGTCCTTAAAGACTAGTTCAGAAATCAGGTATGGGTTTTTTGAATGCCTATCTAACATGTGGTTGGCCTCCATTGTTTCTTGTTTTATTATTTTTAATTACTTAATTATTTCCATTAACATGCAAAATTGCAATTTCCTTCAAAAAAATTTCAAATTTTACAACTAGGTCTAAATTTTTAGTTAAGTTATTTTAATGCAATCTTAGTGCAATTAATTACAAAAGGAACCATTAATCCACAAATAATCAACAATAAAAATGATGACTTTTAAAGATGGTCAACAAAAAATGTAAAAAACCAAAAAAGGTTCAAATATAATTATCATATGACTAACAAAGAAAATATACAAAATGATTTATTTATTTTTAAATTAATTATTATTTTATTTTATTTTTAAATAAATTTATAATAATTATAAGTTAATGAATTCATTTGCTACATTTATCTCCTTAAAAGATTTTCAAATTCTTTCAAAATTTCTACTCCCTCCAATTCCAACTGTTCATCTACTTCAAAACCTCACCAACATCCAAGTCCCCATTTAGTTCCTCAAAAACTTTTCAAAAATTATCACCCATTAAATAAAATTTCCTGTTTACTCTTTCTAATTGCTTAAAGAATCCACTTAGAATCTTAATTCCTTTACAGATCTCCCACCCAAATGATTGCATCTCTAAAAATTGAAAAACGTACTTACAATTTTCCTATTTCCTTATTTATCAACAATCTACTTCCCTCCTTTCCTCTCTTGTTGCCATTGCCACTGTTGCTCCTGTTGCTATTAACAGATCAAATTCTACACCTACAAACAATTCCTTAAAGGTAAAATTTGATTTTTTATTTTGATTTTTTTTAAAGTTTGCTACTTTTTAAACTTGATGGAATGAGCTTGGTTTTTTGTTGATCATTTATTCATGCTTTTGTGGACACTTTGATTATGCTTGCTTAAGTAATTATTTAAGAAATGATGATAATTTGGATTGACTCTACTCAAGGGATTTAACATAATCTCTTGAGGATACGCATTGGTCTTAAGAGCATTTTTTTTAAAAAAAATTCAGCTTTCAAACATTCATCATGTAAGCTCTAATGTTCTAACCTTTTTTTTTTCCAAATTGCACAATTTAATTTTTCACCTAAGCATCATGGCATTAAATTAAATTAAATGTTCATTTGAATGAAGATTTTTATCATTTTCTACTCTTGGTTTGACTCAAACTGTCATATTCAGCAGACATGCTGAGAGCTTCGGCAAATTAGCTAGTGTAATTAGAGCTAAAATCATCCTAGAGTTTGCTAATTATAAAACTTGTTGCTATAGCTCTAACATGTTATTAGCCATAGCTACATTCTTTACTAGAAAAAGATTCTGGTCTCTTTGCTCTACTTTGACCAAAATATCAGCTTTTTATACCACACCCTTAAGAAAATTTAATAATTCTAGATAGTAAGTTAGATAAAAATAAACAATAGAGATAGATAGATAGTAAATTTTTTTAGAGTACAACTTTCTTTTTCATTCACACTTCTTCATGCTACAAAATAAAACCATATATATGGGTTGGTTGTGCAAATAGTGACTTTAACAAATCCTACTAATCTTGAGACAAAAATTTCATAATCTAAGGACATACACTACATGTAATTTTTAAACTTCTAACCCAACTATTTTTTTTTTTTAACAAGATCCCAACTAGGTTTTGACAACTATGAACTGATATTGCATTATACAAAAGTTACCACACATCACCTAAATTATCTAGAAAAATCTTATAACCTCTCACCCCCTCCTCGAGCTTTTTCTTAAATACTCCAAGCATTTTCCTTTGTTCTTCAAATTTTCCCTATTGCAAGCCCTTGGTTAAAATATTACCAATATGTTCACTTGAGTTGCAATGCATTAATTTGGTTTCTCGGTTTGCCTCAACTTCCCTTGAAGCATGAAACTTCACCTTTACCTACTTTGATTTTTGAAAAGTTTTTGATGAACTAAATGGGGACTTGGATGTTGAGGAGGTTTTGAAATAGATGAATAGTTGGAATTGGAGGGAGTAGAAATTTTGAAAGAATTTGAAAATCTTTTTGAGGAAATAAATGTAGTAAATGAATTAATTAACTAATCACTATTATAAATTTATTTACAAATAAAATGAAATAATAATTAATTTTAAAAAATATATAAACATTTTTAATCAACAGAAAATATTAATAATTAATTACACAAGTAATTAATATTTATTTTTCTAGATAAGTTCTAAAAATGTTCCAATTTTACAATTAAGCCCGAAAGATTCCATAACAATTAAGTACTATAAGAAATAAAAACACGGTTTTAAGCATGCCACATAGACACAATTGTGACACATTAGGCGATGTCACATCAGCACTATCCACATAATACCCAAATATGCACCACTTCTTATCTCTGCACATGTTGGTTGATAACTTATTTCTAAGAATCTCTGAATCCTATAAGCAAGCAATCAACAAAGGGCAAGGTGAGAGGTGGGGAGGATCCCCACAAACCCTCCAATGTCTAAGTCAAAAGGGGGTAGAGAGATTTTTGAGAGATAAAGAGAGTAATGAGTAGTGAGAATAGAATTAACAAGAATGAGAGATATGAGGAGTATTCATAGAGAAAGTAATGCCCAAACCTGAGAGGAATAGGATTCCTCGTCTTCCTAGGATTGGTGACTTTCTAAGAATGTCCTTCCTTTTTGAATGTATTCTTAATTAGAGATTTTTTCTAATTGGATTGGGTATTCTTCTTCTATAAGTAATGCCTCTTTTGGAGGATAAAAACCCTTATCGTAAAAAGAATATGTATACGAAGTATCAAGAGTCCCCCCCAAAAGTCTTTTAGGATATTTATGTTCGAGATTTTTGAATTTTCAAGAATTATTCTGAAAGATGACCTGTAACTCAGTACATGATTTTTGCATTTCAATTTCCATGAGATATTGAATTTGCTTACAATCTCATGTGATGGTGAAGGATGAGTTGATGTGGCCAGCCTCAGTCATTGAACGTTGAGTTGCTCGATATACCAAGTCTTGGAATCACAATGTTTGAGTGGTATGAAACAACCTGAAGGTGCTAGCTGGATATAGATATTCAGTATTGAGAGACACCAGACATTTCTTAAATGATGCTCAATGTTATGAAATGACTCGAGATTAAACCCGTTAGTGTTATGAAATGACCCGAGGGGACCAACTTCAGTCATTGGAGTTTGATGCTTAATTTTATAAAATAACCCAAGTCTCAGAGCCTCAGTGTTATTAAATGACCTGACGGTGCCAGCTTCAACCACTGGACTTAGATGCTCGGTGTTATGAAACGATCCAAGTCTTGGAACCTCAGTGTTATGAAACGACCTGAGGGTGCCAGCTTCAGTCACTAGACTTAGATATTGGGTGTTATGAAACAACTCGAGTCCTATAGAAGCATTGGCTTTTAATTTCATGACTTTTGATATGCTTCATTTCAAATTTTAAAACTGTCACATCTGTTCGTGTGTCAGAAGGAGACGTTTCAGCTGCTGTAATCATAACTACTCAAATAATGAGCTTTTCTCTTTCCTGAAATACCCTCCAGGATAGCAGAGATGTCTTTGCTTTTGTAAGGGTACAAGAGGGTATTCTAGAACCATTCGTCTCTTTTAATTACCCATCTCAGCTTCCAAGTTTGCATCTTTGCCTTCTTTTATGATTGTGCTTCTGCTTTTTTGCTCTCAAGCAACTGTCTGTCCAGCGTTCATCGCCTTTTCTCTAAAGAAATTGCCTTCTTTTCCTAGGTGAAGACCTTCCTCCTTTACCACTTCTTTTCATTTCTTTAGGCTTTATGGCTCCTAGATGAGAACATGCTTAAATGGTATAGGAGAAGATTTACCCTGGGGATATGTTTTGCTCACCATTAGTAAAGAGTTTACAGCTCATGCACCCATTTTAAAAATGGGAAAATGGTAATATATGTTAATCAGATGGAAGGGGGGTTAAGGTTTCCCTTAGATCTATTTTTGAAATCCTTCTAGAATAGATTCAACATTACTCCTGGCCAACTTCACCTTAACAGTTATTGGATTCTAACCAAGTATAACTTATACACAGATAGGGTAGGGCACTGGATTTAGAAATGTTCCGGTATATGTATAGTTTAGCTAAGAAAATTGGGGAACTGACCTTTTCTTTATCAGTTGTCCCCAACAATAGTATTTTTATGAAGTTTTTGGATTTACCAAAGTCCTGGAGGCACATATTTTTTATTATCGAGCATCCGATAGACTTTACTAATATCCGACGGCTTTAGGCTGAGGATTGCCATTGGATGAAATGTCCCTCAAAAATTTCTACTGAAGATGTAGATTTAGTGAAGAGACTTTATGAGAATAGCTTACTCAAAGATACGTCTATTGAGACTTTCTCTCAGTGGTATATTTAGAGAGTTTATCCAGGAGAAGTGAATGGAGATTTTGATGGTAAGTTCTGATCTTCCAAAGGTATCTTCTGACTTTTCTTTTTTCTTTAATTGTAGATGGTTGAGTATTTTGCATTTACAGTCAAATTGCTTTCAGATGATGAGCAGGAGTTATAAGAAACCATTCAATTGACTCAGGAACAAGAAGTCCTAAAAGTTCGAGTTAATCCTCAGGCTAGCATTGGCGAAAGTCTTGTGGTGAATCCTGCTTAGAAGGAAGTTCCTAAAGCTTCCAAAAAATGCTCTTTAGCTGAGGAGATATATGAGGAAGAGCTAATAGATAGGAGCGGGTTGTTCATCAAGTGCCCCAGAATACCCGGATGCCTGGACCATGTCAAATATGAATCCTCTGAGCATACCCAAGTCCAAAATCAATGTGCTAAATCCCTGTATTTTTCGGTGGACATCCGAAGATGGATGGAAGTGGACAGGGAGGAGCTAAACAATGGCTTAATCACTCATGCTCTGGATGTAATTCCTTAACTTAATTTTTTTATGGATGTTCTGGGTTCTGACACTTCTCTTTCTTTAGATGGCCCAGGGACTGATGCTGGCAAAAGATAATTACTTCTTCTTGAAGAGTGAGTGCAGCTTGAAGGAGGAAGGGTTGGGCTCCATTGCTATTGAGTATGAAGGGGAACTGAAGAAAATAAAGGAAATGCTCGAGCTTTGTCAGACAAGTATGCTGAGGCTAAGTCCGAAGCTGACGCGAGCCAGAAAAAGGTCCAGGAGCTTAAGCACTCTCACGTCTAGCTTATATTAAGGATTGAGCAGCAGGACTCTGAGCTTGGGATTTTGAAGAAGGAGTTGGCTGAAGAAAAGAAATCCCTAGCAAGTGACAAAAAGAATTATCAGTAGCTGATGAAGGGTTTCTTCAAGGCCTTTATGTCTGAATGCTATAGGATATTATTTGCTTAACATCCAGATTTGGACTTCTCTAAGCTTGAGAAGATAACCTCTAATGATCTAGCAAGGCTGGCTGCTGAAGATGAGGCATCAAAGAAACCCAGCTCTGAGCAATCAAATAATCTAAAGGTTGCTGGTGAAAAAACTATTCCTGAAGCTGCTACTCTTGCATCAAGAGCCATTTTTGTGTCTGAGGCTCAAACCTCTAGGAATGAAACCCCTCAACCCCACGCTAGGGTTTTGCCTCCTGAAACTAAGGCTAACTTGTAAATACTTTAATGTACTTTATTTTCCTTTTCCTTTTGTTTCTCTCTTTCTTTTTTTTTTGTAAAGCAATATTAGTAGCAATGAAAACCCAATTTTATTTCTCTAGAATTGCCTTATTTTGAGTACACTTACATTACTGATAGTATTTTCTGAGACTATCTGAGTTCCAATATCAAGGCAACTCTCTTCCTTATGCGTCTTTGATTCTGTATGCTCCTTTAGTTATTTTTTTAATAACTTGATAAGGGCCTTCCTAATTTGGTCTAAGCTTACCTGTTTTAGAGCTACCTTTGCCAATGTTAGCTCTTCTAAGCACCAAGTGTCTAACTTTAAACTGCTTTGGCTAGACATGTTTACTGTGATATTCTTTGATTTTTTACCTCTGAGCTTCTCCTACAATAGATGCTTGTTCCCTTCTCTCTTTAAGCAAATCCAAGCATATCCGAGCATTGATGTTATCAACTTCTTGATCAAGATCTTTCGTTACTCGATAGCTTGATGATCTTATCTCCACTGGAATCACTGCATCCATTTTGTACATCAACCTAAAAGGCATTTCTCCTATAGAAGTCTTAGGTGTGGTTCTATATGCCTAAATGACAGTATTGAGTTCATCAACCTAGTTTTCCTTTTTCTCATCTAGCTTTTCTTCAGTCCTTGCATGATGATCTTGTTGTTGACCTCTGTCTGGCCATTCGTTTATAAATGGGCCACTAAAGTGAACTTGAGCTTTATGTTAAGATCTGAACAGAACCTTCTAAATTTCTCATTATCAAATTGCTTCCTATTATCCGTTATCAGGGTATATGGGATGCCAAATCTTTAAATGACTTCTTTTCAAAACAAATGTTGAATCCGAGCTTTTGTGATAGTTGGGATAACTTCCACCTCTACTTATTTGGTGAAGTGGTCTATGGCTATGATCAAGAATTTCTTCTAAGATGTTGAGACTGGGGATGGATATACCTAAGATATCCATCCCCCAAATTATGAAAGGCCATGGGCTTCTAATTGGATACTGAGCATTTGAAGGCTTATGATTAAAATGGGAAAATTATTGGCACTTGTGGCATTCCTAGATGATTTGTAAAGCATCTTTGGACATGGTAGGCCAATAGTAACCTTGTAGCAATGCTTTTCTAACCGGTGAGTTATAGGACTCATGCGCTCTGTAAATTCCTTTATAAATTTCTCTAAGTATGTAATTGCCTTCTTTTGGTGATACACACTTAAACCATGGATGTGATAAAGACCTTTTGTAGAGTTCTCCATTATGCATGGAATAATGGGTAACCTTTACTTTTAACTTTCGAGCTCTAAGTTTTTCTTGTGGAAGAATGCCATGCTCAAGATACTGGATGATTGGTTTTATCCATTCTACAACTTCCTAAATGTCCATGACTTCTACTTCTTCAGTGCTTGGTTTGATTAATTCCTTAGTTAGCTCAAGTTCTTTAAACATTTGATTACATTTTACTAGTGATTTTGCTAATAAGTCTGCATTAGAATTTTCACTTATGGGAATTTGTATGATTTCCCATTATCCCCCTTCCTGCTCGAGCTTCTTCAAGAGCTGTCTAGCCTTTTCAACATACTTGATTATGCTCGATTCTTTGATTTGATACATTCCTTTAAATTGGTTAACAACCAGCTGTGAGTCTGAATAGATCTTGAGATGCTCGATTTTGACTTCAGTTGCCAATTTGAGCCCTATAATTAGTGCTTCATACTTGATTGCATTGTTAGTAACATTGCATTTGATTTGCACTGTATATCTTATTGTAATTTTGCTCGGCCCTCTGAGGATAACTCCAGCTCTGAATCCTCATACTCGTAAAGTACCATTTATGTACAGTTTCCATTCTGGATATGAAAGAGTGGTTATGTCTTCCGTTGTCATCTTTTGGATAAAATTAGCTAGTGTTTGGGCTTTGATTTATTGCCGAGGTTCATATCTAATGTCAAATTCACCCAGTTGCACCAATCATTTAACTAATCATCTAGAATTTTTGGTTCTTTGTAGGATTTTCCTCAATGGGAAGCTAGATCTGACGATGATGGAGTGAGCCTGAAAGTAATGCTGGAGTTTTCAAAATGTATGCACAACAGTCATGGCTAGTTTATCTAATTTTAGATACCGGACTTCTGAGTCTTTGAGTATTTTACTGATGTAGTATACTGGATTTTGCTAGCTTCCTTCTTCTCGAACCAATGCTGAAGCAATTGATTCCTGTCCAACTGAAAGATACAAGTACAAAGGTTCTTTGAGAATTGGCCTGTTGAGCAATGGTGGCGAGGATAAGAATTTTTTGATATCTTCAAATGTAGCTTGACACTTATCGTTCCACTTAAATTTCTTTGAGTTTTTTATAGCTCGAAATAATGGTAGACACCTTTTGGCTGAACAAGAGATGAACTGCCCTAGTGTTGTTATTCTGCCATTAAGTTTTTGGAGCTCATTCAATGATGTCGAAGCTTTCTTTTTGAGAATGGCTTCCATTTTCTCCAGATTAACTTTAATTCCCCTGGGAAATCATGAAACCCGGGAACTTTCTAGCTTTCACCCCAAAGACACATTTATCTAGATTTAGCTTTTTCTGGTATTGATCCAATATGCGTAGGATTTGATCAAGATCTTTAGAATGTTGCTCTACTCATTGGCTTTTAATGATGATGTCATCTATGTACACCTCCATATTCTTTCCAATCTGGTCTTTGAAAACATGATTCATCAACCTTTTGGTAAGTTGCTCCAGCATTCTTCAGGCTAAAGGGTATAACCTTGTAACAGTAAAGGCCTTTGTGGGTGATGAATGATGTTTTCTCCTAATCTTCCTTTTTTATTGGGATCTGGTGATACCCTTGAGCAGTATCAATAAAGCTATACAAGCTGTGATAAGTAATTGAGTCTACCAAATGATCAATTGTTGGTAACGGATAGTTATCTTTAAGGCATGCTTTGTTTAGGTCCATATAATCAATGCACATTTTGTACTTCCCATTTGATTTTTTTACCAGAACCACATTAGCTACCCATTCTAGATGTGTGACTTCTATGATGAATCTGGCGTCTAATAGCTTCTTTGTTTCTTCAGCCATCACTTTCTACCTTTTATATGCAAATTTCCTTTTCTTTTGAAGTATAAGCTTTGCTCCTGGATTAATATTCAAACTACATGATGCAATTCAAGGGTCCACTCCTACAATCTCAAATGCTTTGGAAGCAAAGCTGTCTAAGTGTTTGATGAGAACTTCGCTTATTCCTCTTCTGACTTTGCCATCAAGCTCGTTGCTAATCCTGACCACCTTCCCTTTTATAATTTGTAAAGTTTGAACTGATCAACTAGTTCTAGATTGACACCTTATTTCTCTATTTCTATGGATTCCAGAGGGAATGCCTCTATCTAAGGTTTGATAGCCAACTGATAACACTGTTTAGCCATTATCTAATCTCTGTGGATTGTTATTACCCAATCTTCTAGAGGAATTTTTGTGGTCAGCCATCTGATGCTCATAGCTGCATCAATCTCATAGAGGATTGGTCATCCTATGATACCATTGTATTTGAGAGGAAGGTATACAACATTAAATAAAGCTTCAACAACTTTTACATCACTAGTTTCTCGATTGCCAAACTCCACAGCTAGCTCCAACAATCCCATTGGCTATATAGTTCCTCCACAGAAACTTATGATGGGATTCCGGATGAGTTTCAAATCAGTGACGTAACCTCCCATTGCCTTGTGAGCATTCCAAGACAGTGCATTGACAACACTTCCATCATCAATTAGTAATCTTTTCACTAGATAATTATTGATGAAAGCAATTACCACTAAAGCATCGTTATGAGGGTACTGAACATGATTCTCCGTCCTCTGGACTAAATATAATGGTTTGCTTTAATCTAGGAATGAGACTTTCCTCTTTTCAAGTTCTTTTTAGCCTTCTTTCTACTGATGTCTCTCCTCCAACAATCATGTTAATGACACCAACCACTTCAATCTGAGCTTTCTTTTGGTCAGGCTTATCTCCATTCCGATCTTCCAATTCATGGTTCTTTCAGGTAGTGTCCATCAATCTTTCAAGCCTACCATTATGTATTAGTTACTCTACGGCTCTCTTCAAATCTCGGTATTCATCAGTGTCATGCCCATAATCCTAATAATACTGACACTAGAACCTCTTATCCTGCATTCTCGGTCAGGTGTACTTATGGCAGGAAAATTTGATAGACTTGGAAAGGGTATAGAAGGTATGGGTCTGTTAGTATGTAGTAGGGGAGCATAATAAGGGAAAGTTGTGCCCATAGGAGTTGACCAACCTTGAGCCTGTGTAGGCGGTGTGTACGAATCAGGAGGAGTTTGGGACAAAGGTCCAACTTGTTGGATAGAAGCTGATGGGCTAAGTTAAGTAGTTAGAGTTATGCTTCGAGGTGGACTGGAGGCCATGGAGTAAATGCTTTATTTGATAGATAACAATGGCTTTGATTCAATAGATTTCCCATTGATGGCGCCACTTGATAACTTATTTCTAGGAATCTCTGAATCCTGCAAGCAATCAATCAACAAAGGGTAAGGTAAGAGGTGGGGAGGATCCCCTCAAACCCTCTTATGCCTAAGTCAGAAAGGGTAGAGAGATTTTAAAGAGATAAAGAGAGTAATGAGTTGTGATAATGGAATGAACAAGAATGAGAGATATGAGGAGTATTTATAAAGAAAGTAATGCCCAAACCTGAGAGGAATAGGATTCCTCGTCTTCCTAGGATTGGTGACTTTCTAAGAATGTCCTTCCTATTTGAATGTCTTCTTAATTAGGGATTTTTCCTAATTGGATTGGGTATTCTTCTTCTGCAAGTAATCCCTCTTTTGGAGGACACTAACCCTCATCATAATAGGAATATATATACGGGGTATTATTATTGATAGTTGGTCATATGCAAAGTGTTCTTTATATTTTTGAAAATATTTTGAAAAAAGAAAATGAATTTCTTCAAAATTTTTTTGAAATTTGAATGTCCCTTTCATTAATTTTGATAGTAAAATCAGTTTTGACAAAAGAGAATTTATAAGATTTATAAATTGTTAATTTTGTATTTTAGGGATTGTCCATTATTAATTTATTTTAAAAATCCTCAATAGTAATCTCCTCACTATTAATTACCCTTTTTTATTATAAGGAATTAGAGGTAGACGAGTTTGAATAGGATGAAGTTCGACAAAAATAATCTAAATTCATTGTTGAAAATAATTCATAAGACATTGGATAAACAGGAGTATGACTACCAGATTACTATCCCAACCTACACAATCTTATAAATGGACTTATTACCATATCTCCGCTTAGCTATTCATTCTTGGCTTTACTATTTTTCTTCTCAAATGAATGGAAATACAATCACTATTAATACACCAACCCCAAAGGCTTTGATACCACAAACGTCTAGATTTAAGGTAGTAAGATAGAATGAATACAATAAATAGAACAAAGCAAATAAAATTTTATAAATTCGCCTCTCTTTATTCTGTCTCTTCTTTTTATATCGCTAGGTATCTTTCTTTTTTATTTGGATTTATGTTTTATTTTTATTTTCTTGAAATAAACTTGTTTGATTGAATTGTTATTTATGTATAAGAAGATGATTCCGAAATAAACTTGAGAATGACTTTGAAATCTTGTTTGGCTAGTGCTGCCTTCTTAGGTTTGTTCTGTAATATTTTTGTTTAATTCTTTTATTTTCTTTATGTTTGTTTGTTCTTTATGTATTTAGTTGAGTTCACTAGTATCTAAATTTGGTCATCTACTCAACTTAGAGAGAAAAAGAGAAACTTGAATTGATACACAGATTCATAAGGTCCTATGAAGATAGAGTCCATGAAAAAAGACACGTGCATTATCCTTTTTATTGATGACATATTTGTGTAGAGGAAGATGATTTCTGTTTTTTTAATTTTTTTTTAACAAGCTTATTTTTCATTACTATTGTTTGTGTTTTACCTATATATATATATATAGTTGTGGTTGTTGTTCATCACCATAATTTTAAATGAACTTGACAAAAAAGAAAAGAAAATCCTATCTAAGCATAAAAAAAAGGTCCAATGTCAAGTTTTCATACATAAACTTACAACCCACCATATATATTTCCTATTCAACAACTAATATTTACCTAGCATTGTTTTAGTCGGACTTACTTTCCTTGAAATAAAGGCATACTTACTCTGATGAATGCTTACATCTGTTAACAACCATACTTAGAAATGACAGTAAACAAAAACCAAATCTTCAACTATTCCTATAAGTACAACACCAAATTTTGCATCATAATAACACATTTGAAGACAACAAAAACATAGAACAGCTCTAGACATACATATGCTCTTCTCTCGATGTGATGCAAAGTGTTATTTCCAACAAACATGCCAAGAGCTTTAGCAAATTAGCCTGGGTAACTAAAGCCGAACCCATCCTAGTATTTGCAAATCATACAACTTGCTACTATAGCTCTAACATGTTATTTGCAATAGCTACATTCTGTTTTAGCAAAAGTTAAATTTTTGGTCTCTTTGCTCTGTTTTGACCGAAATATCAACTTTTTGTACAAATAGTGACTTTATTTTATTTGATGAAGGTGGTGTCAATCTGTTGGAAGCTGTTAAAGGTAAAATATCTTTATTTTATTTTATTTTGCTTTATCTTCTATGGCTACTAACTAATCATAACTATTCTTGATCTCGAGCAAGCAAAGAAATGAGGAGGAGAAGGAGGAAGAAGGATTTTAGATTTCTATTTTTTGACATTGGTCTTGTTTGCTTCTCTTTTCTTAGTAATATTTGAACAATATATATATATATATTTAAAATTTATATTTTTTTGGATGTAAATTATGGTGTCAGTATCAGCATACTTGGATCTGCTAGTTATATAATGCAGGTAAATGAGTCGTTGACCTCTATACCATTTGCTAGGAAAGGAAGCTTTTTTGCCAAATGCCCATAAGAAATGCTAAATTAAATTTTTGCATGATTGTTGAAGTTGATGCATTGTCTCATATTTTATAATTCTATATTAGCATTCATCAGAAATTCAATTGGTTTATATTCTCTTGTTGGTGGATATGTGTCCTATTCTCTTGCGGGTGCATATGTGTTGAGGCCACATTTGGTTTGTCTTCTAATTGCTTATTTACATTACTTTTACGGTTCCAACACTTTAAAAAAATTAAAACACCAAATAGTAAAAATGAACAAATTGATCCATTATTTGTGTGATCTATCCTTTTCAAATCTTTGGCCATCAGATGACTATAAAGTAGAAGGACCTGTAATAATTAAATATGAGAAGAGGTGAAAATTCCATCAAAATTAGTCATTAGAGCAACTCCAACGCATCACTATAATAGTGCAAAATTTGTGTTTTTCCACTCCAAGCCATACCCATTTCCTTACGCACTTTTGTGTTGATGAATATGGCAAACATATTTTTGCGTTTGCCATGTTCACTTCAATGTATTTTTGTGTTTTCTTTTAATTTTAAATTATATTATTACCTTTTAACATATTCAATTTAGTCCAATTTTTCATTGTATAGACATAATTTTTTAACAATTTAGTCCAAAATATTTATTTTATTGAAAATATTTTTCTTAATATATATATAACAAATAAATATTTTTAATTCTAAAAAATTATACATTATAATTTAAATAATTTTACATTAAAAAAAACATTCATTGCAAATAACATTTTTATTTAAACATAAAAACTAAATTACATTAAACATTAAAACAAACCTTAGAACTAAACAAACTCTAGAACTAAACATGTCTCAAACATTAGATAACTAAAATTAAACATTAAACATTACACATAAAGCTTTCAATAATTTAATATTCTGGTAAACCATTTCCAAATCCACCAATATCATGAAAATATTGGCCAAAATCATCATGTTCTGGTGGTACTTGTTGTTGTTATGCTCTTTTTTGAATAATTCTTTCTTGTTCAGCTTAAGTAATGGCACAGATTCTTGGATTAGAAATAGCATTCAAGTCTCGATACAAGACTTTATTTTCTTCTTCAAATTTTCTTAAGGCAATCTGTTCGCTTTGCATCTTCATTTGATGTTGCTTGTTCTGGTGGTACTTGTTGTATTTGTCACACACTTGAGACCAAAAGTTATCTGCAGATTGATGAACACCCGTAATTGGATCTTGAGAAATTTCCATGTAAACTTGGCATAGGAGCACATCCTCATGAACACTATAACCAGATGCTCGACTAGACATTTTGGATTGAATCATTAATGGTTAGCAATTGAAGTTGTTTGTAATTTATAAGAGGATGTGTATCATGGATGTAATGTCTGGCTCTTATTTATAGTAATGTAAGAAACTAATGAACTTTCATTATTTCCACATGCATGTCTCAATAAATGGTATTGCAATCTTATCACTTAGTCACATGTCTCACTACATACAGATAGGTACATCTTAGATTTTTCAAACCTAACCATCATATCAACTTCTTTTAATCTCACCCATTGGATTAAAGGGTACTGCAATCTTATCACTTTATCACATATCTCAATAAATACATATAGGTACATCTTGGATTTTTCAAACCTAACCATCAGATCAACTTCTTTTAATCTCACTCATTGGATTAAAAGGTATTGTAATCTTATCACTTTATCATATGTCTCAATAAATACATATAGGTACATCTTAGATTTTTCAAACCTAACCATCATATCAACTTCTTTTAATCTCACTCGTTGGATTAAATTGTACTATAGTCTTATCACCTTCACACATGTCTCAATAAATACAGATAGGTACATCTTAGATTTCTCAATCATAACCATTAGATCAATTTCTTTTAATCTCACCCGTTGGATTAAATGGTACTGCAATCTTATCACTTTCAC
>CATIWM010023230.1:0-14055 GCA_949671775.1 Mallotus repandus | reverse complement strand
GAACCTTAAGGATCTTTTTCTTGCTGTTGAGCTATAATATTATCATTTAGAATTTTAACATGTGATACATGTTAAGGATGTCAGGCATATATTGTATGCATGTGACTAATAATTAATATATATCCATTAATTCCCAAATTTTGTCCATGAATCAATATATGTAACAAGATTATTTATATAAGCAACGCATATTACACACCACAAAACTCACAACGTCATAAAGTTCACATCTTTTCTTATGTTATTTATATACAATACACAAGCCTTATTACAAAATATAAAAAAAAAATTCACTAAGCATGTTACATTCTAGAAAAACTGAAGACGACCTCCTACTGACCCACCTGACAAAATACTAGTGAAATTAATGCAATTATTTCTTCAAGACAGACTATAGTTTTTCTAGTCCTGAAAAATAATGCAAAGGAGTGAGCCTACAACTCAGTAAATAAATAACATAATATTTTATGAAAAATAACACACTCAAGCATGTAATATTATCAAGTATCAATCCATTCAATATTTAACTATGCATTTATGATATGTACATAGCCATAGTAACATAGTATTTTCTTTTGGACAACAATGTACTAGTAAATTATATATATATAACCACAACTTATTTTCAATAATTCATGGATCCTCATACGCACACAGCCCACCATAATTTTATACAAAATTTTTCTTTAGCCTTGTTACAACATTTTAAGGGGATTCCATAACGCACATAGCATAGCCTTATCCACAAGTAGCATTGTGTCATTATACTCATCCAACCACATTTCTTATATTTACATATACATCACATATCACTCCACTAAACAATTAACATCCATATAATACATAAGGAAACAATAATATTCCCAAGATATACCAAAAATATACCATATTTCAACATGGCATATTTGATAATGTAAATTCAAAAATATACCAAATTTTCACATTAGGAATTTCAAAGCCATTTTATTCAGATCAGTAACATTATAAGTCTAAATTAATTTTCAACTGATTACACATTAATTAGATATGTATAGAAGGAGAAAAATTAAAAATAATCCACCATGGTCAAGCTGTCCACAAAATTAAGTAATAGAAAGTATCATCCAAATTGGCCATCAAGATAGCAAAATTAAGTTTCCTCTATTGCTATCAATTTTGTAAATAATATCTCCAAGTTTTCACAGGAATAAATAGTACCTCATTATAAGTTATAAAACTCCAGATATAGCTCAAACGATTATGCTATTCTCTACTGAACAGGGCACCCAAATTTCAGCAAAACTCATTCACATGTACAATCTCATCTCAACAATAATCAACCATTAACACAATAATCAAATATCAAAATAATCAAAATTCAGCATCTACCAATTATAACACACATATTTTTCTTATCCAATCAATTTAACAAATAAATTTATAATTATTTATTCTAAGAGTTAAATATACATAGAACATTAAGTTATTCACTCACCTTTATTGCTCTGTACCCTTTGTTTGTATTTACTTGTATGTCAGCCTCATTTCCATTTAGTTTAGCTGAAATATATCATAATTCACTTGTTTTTAAACACCCAAAAAAAAATTCATCTAGCATGATAACATCACTAAACTACCTAAACATATGAAGCTGCCAACTATAACAGATTTAATATGGTGACTTTAAAAAAATTCACCAATAATTATATACAATGAATCTCAAAATTAAACTTTTCATATCATTAACCCTATGTGCCTAGAGTAATTCAAAATTTATTTTGCTTCCATTGGACGTGTATAGAGGAAGAACCCTAAGAAATGATCTACTATACTCAAACCATTATTGGAAAGTGAGTAATAAAATGTTCAGCCCCAAATGAACATTTAAACAGCAGAATTAGGTTTTCTATAATTCTGTAAGTTTCATATTAGACATTTTAATCTTTTTATATCATCAAATAAAACTCAATTTGAAGCTTCCTAGCTCAATATATGATCAAAACAATAAGAATGAAAAATTAGATCCTAAAAACCTAAATTCTGCAACTTCTAAACCCTAGCTCAATTCAACAAAAATATTAAAATTACTTACCAAATAAACATCTAAAACCTTTGAAGATGAAGATTGTGGTCTAAAATGAATTTCTAATCTTCAATTTACTTGAAAAATTCAACTCTCTATTTTTTTTTAAGAAGAAGAAGAAAATGAAGATGAAGAAGAAGAAGAAGAAGAAGAAAGACTCTTCCTTCCTTCCTTCATCCATAGGCTTATCTTTTTTTTTTTTAAATCAATCAAATGGTGTCACATACTCCATTCTAGACCCTTCTCTTTCTTTCTTCTTTTTTACAATAATAATAATAATAATAACTAAACCAATTTAAACCCCTTTATATTTTTGTCATTAACCAATTTAAACCCTTAACTTTCTAATTCTTGTTATGGACTTAATTGTAAATATTTATAATCTTATCCTATCTAACATTGGAATTAATACCACACATATCTCATGCATTTCTCATGTCTAAATCCGTTTTATTCTCATAATTTCACTCATTTTGAGTGTCACCAAAATCCAAAAATTTTCGCTCCTTGACTGAGTACAAGTCATGGCTAGACTCGGTACACTAGTCTAACTATATATAGTAGCTAATACTTAAATTCAACTAATATGCATAATGAATATAAATGTACCTATACTTAAGGTACGGGTGTTACATAACAGCTCATCTGATGCAATGATGCAACTCTATTTATTTATTCTAAAAAAAGACAATTTTGAGAGCACCATAAATCCAGAGATGCACTAATAATTGGTCGAAAGCTTTTTCTAGAATAAATTTTTTTATAGGATAATCCAATCCGTGATTGTAACTCTTTGAAGTGCAAGTGAGATTTGCAGCCTGAGAACACTGAGATACCAAAAAGCAAAGCCTAAGGACAATCTCTGAGAGCATATTCCATGGTTTCTACTACTTCCTTACATCTTGTACACATCATTTTTATTGTCATGCCTCTCATTGTAAAGTGTAATTGACGGGCAAGATTTCTTTAAAGATTTTCTATAAGAAGGTCCTTACCTTAGGCGAGATTCTAAGATTCCACATCCACTTCCAACTACATTGTGACATTTATACATTCTCACTATTTGCACTTAGAGAGACCAGTTGCAAGCTAAATGGTATATTTTTTTAATAGTGAACAGTCCAATTTTTGTGCAGTGCCATATCAACTTATCAATAGGACATCTCCAACTCAAATGAATAACTGTAATTTGCCAGCATTCGGATGGAGAAAATATTTATTCTATGAGCGAGTAATTCGAGCTTCTACCACTATTGTATAACAAATAACTAACATGAGTATTAGGTCCATACCTGGGTTCGAAGGAGTGACTTTGAAATATGGTTGATTAAGGAGCCAACCATCTACCCATATTCTAATAGTATCTCCATTTCCCACCCTCCATCTGATTCCTTCTCACATTAGGTCTTTGGCCCCTACAATGCTTCTCTAAGAATAACTAGGATTATATCCCACTGTGGCCTCTAAAATCGAGCATCTAAGAAAGTATTTTGCTTTCAATGTCTTAACTAGTAATGATTCTGGCTCTTTTATCAATCTCCAACTTTGTTTGCTAAATACTACCATATTAAACACTTTAAAGTCCTTAAAGCCTAATCCTCCATTCTTTTTAAGTTTACACAAAGAATTTCATGAACACCAATGGATTTCCCTTTTCCCTATCTCTTTGTCTCTACCAAAAATTTGCAAAGAGAGAATTAAGTTCCTAACATGTCTCAACTAGTTATTTGAAGCAGCTCATGACATACAGAGGAATTGGTTGAACTACCACTTTGATCAATACTTCTTTTCCCATCAAAGAGAGGGTTTGATCCTTTCATTTTTTTAAATTTCTTTCTTAATCTATCTGTAATTGCTAGGAACAATAGCTTTTTAGACCTCCCAGTCACTGTCGGCATTCTAAGATACTTTGTATGTTGATCAATTCCTTTAACCCTAATAGTTTCTTATAAGGACAATCTCTAACTAGCAGATATGCTAGCACTTAAGCAAATTTCAAAATTCTTATAATTAACTTGCTAACCAACCCCTTTTCATAGTGTTCCAAAATTCTTCTCCTACATCTCTACTTGATTTTGCTCTTCCAAAAATTATACTATCATCTACAAAAATAAAGATAGAGGGGGCGCATCTATAGATTTTGTATCCATGTAACTTTCTTGCATTCTCATCCTTTCTTATTAGACTAGATAGAGATTCAACACACAATGAAAACAACTAAAAAGATAGTGGATCTCTTTGTCGGAGACCTCTAGATGGAGTAAAAGGACTTTCAAGCATTCCATTCAACATAATAGATTAAAAAACTATAAAAATGCATCTCCTACTTAGTTCTACTAACTTTTTAGGGAAATCCAATTTATTCATGACCCCATCTAAGAATTCTCAATTGAATCTATTATGCACTTTGCTCATATATAGTTTAAGAGCATAAAAACATTTTGAACCTAATTTTTTTAATTTTATAGAGTGAAACATTTTAAGAGCTAAATAAACATTATCAATAATTTAATGTCTAAGGATAAATTCTGATTGGGTTTCATGAATAATATTTGGTAAAAAAGATTTAAGCCTATTAGCTATAACTTTTCTTACTATCTTGAAGACCACATTATATAAACTAATTGGTCTAAAATCTTTTGGGGACTTTGAGAAATAAATGAATCATTAAAGATAGAAGGATCGACTCCTTTATTAAGAACATCAAGAACTATAGTAGTGATAATATACCAAAATTTTTGAAAGAAAAGAGCAAGAATACTGTCTGGCCTCAAAGCTTTAGAGAGATACATTCAAGATAGAACATGAAAAACATCATCCTTAGTGAAAGGCAACGTTAGTTGTCGCGCCATTTGATCATCTATTTTGCATTCAATAGCCTCAAAAGTAGCTACCATATCAAAGTTCTTATTAGTTGTAAATAAATCAAAAAATATTTTTTCAGAACCTAAGCAATTCCTTCTTCATCTCGAAGTTTGAGTTTACTGAATCAAATTTTGTTTCCTTCGTCCTTTGGCTTTTTGGTGAAAGAACTTTATATTTTTATCACTATCTCAGAGCCATGAGATTCGAGATCTTTCGTGCCGCATTGCTTCCTCGTTTTTGATCAAAATATCGAGCTAAAGTTTAATGTAACACTGTTCACCTACAATCTCCTCTAAATGCTCTAGCATTTTTAATTTTTACAATTTTTCATAAAGTGTATGAATGAAGAGGTTGCATTACTAGAATGGACTCGTTCCCATTCTTGCAAAGTAACTCTACATCAATTAAGTTTATTAGAAACTTAATGATCTCTATTTGATTTCTAGAGTATACTGCCTCACTTAAGTGATAACTTCCCTACAGCTTTCATCTTGCAACCATAATGATTTGAAAAGAAAAAGTTTTTTTTTTTTCATTTTTTCCTTCTCTTCTTTACTTCCCATTTAATTAATATAGGGCAATAGTTTGAAGCTTATCGCTCCAAGTGGAAAACTTGATAGAAAGGAAAAGTTTCTAACCATGTCAAGGATGCCACAAAATGGTCTAACTTCTCTTAAATATTTTGTTCAGCTATAAAACCAATTGACTAAGTGAATTTGAATCCAGAGTAACAAACGTCATTGAGAGATTATTGCATTAATGTCATTTAAAAAGCATCTAGCTTCCCCACATATTTTGGCTGTCCACCTTTCTTTGCATTTACAAAAAGACCTCATCAAAATCCCCGCCACACAGTTAGGGAAGTTGAGATCTCACTGCTAAATCTCTAACTAAGTCCCATGTTCTTTATTTGTTTAAATCCTCAAGCCACCCATAAACACTCATAAATTGCATTCCTTCATATTATTTATTCTTAAAATTACTACATTAATATAATTATTGGAAGCTAATAGTAGATAAATTTTAAAATTAGTCCTCTAATACAAGCATAGACCCCCTCTTTTACCATATACATTACCATGACATCTCATATCAATGCCTTCTTTAAAACCTAACTTCTGCCGAATAACTTTCATTTTCAAGTTCAGATTACTTCGTCTGCATTAAAAGATAGTAGTGAGATCTTAAAGGAGAATAACCTTTTTGAATGCTCAAATTGTTCGAGGGTTCCTAAGCTCTCAACAATTCTAAGATAGATAACTAATGGTTGTTAATAGGGTTGCTCTGCAACCTCCACCGATGAGATATAATACAAGTGAAATCCGCTAAATTTAACACCTCCTCTATTTTCTGTCTAGGCCTTTTTCCTTTTTAACCCAAGTTGTATTAACACCTACTTTTTTTCTTTTATTTTTCAATTGCACATTGAACAGTTCAAATGATCGATAAGGGTTAGCATTTATATGAATCTAGGTGTTGGTCTTAGTTGGTATGGTGTTGTCTAGCATACTTGTTTAGGTTACAGGTTCAAACTGTTGTGTAGGTTATTATTTTAAGGTTTGTTATTAGTAGTTTAGGCTTGAAGAATGGGTTGATCTTTAGACGTATCAGAGGTTGTGATAGCTTGTATAGAAGATGAGTTTATGATGAAGCAGGGAGTTTTTTTAATTTTTTAAGGGCTACCATCCATAACGGTGCTAGAGTTATTTAATTTAGAATTATGAGTTAAATTGTGGGCATGTTTCATCACTGGCAACTGATTTATTGATTGTGGAATACAAATGTTCAGGTTTTGGTCACTAATGGCTTTAGTTTATGTTTTAGGTTCTTGTCGGGTTGGTTGGTTGAGTTTGAATGTTTCTATGATGGTAGATAAGGTCTCATGTTCAACATGGTCTAAAGTTTGGTTTGATTATGTAGTCAACTCTTGAGTGAATAAATTGTGGTTCCATTTCTGCCCCTTATTATTAGGACTGGGAAATTGTTCAACTCTGGATCTTTTTCGATGGGGATACATAGCCACGGTTAATAACCCTAATTCAGTTGAGCAATATCAATGTACCCATTAAAGTCTTGACAATATTTCACAGTGTGTCCCATTTTTCCATAAAAAATAAAACAGCAGGGGAGATTCATATTTAATTGGGATCTATTTTTTTTTCCCTTTAAATAAATTGTAATACCTCAAAGTAAAGGTTCCTTAACATTCAATCTTACTTTAAAGCAAAGAAAATGGCCACAAACTTCACTATTATGCATCCATCATAAGTAATTCCCTGATCTGGTTCTCAATCACGTTTCCAGTTTGCTCATTCATGTACTTTAGGGTTAGATCATAGACTCTTATCTAGAGGGGTATTTGAATTGTCTCCATCAAAGCATATGAATTAAAAGGTCTGTCTGACCATACTAAGCCTATTAGATAAGGCATGCCATAAATTCTTTATGCTATTCCTTTCAAATCCAACTCCAAAACAACAGTCTCTTGGTCTTTTAAGTTAAGGGCAACCTGAGGAGGATATTGCACAAATATCTCATTTTGATTTGCTTGTCACTTTTGGGATTATATGATGGTAGCCAATCTTGGTGGGACTGTAAAAAACATAGAAAATAATGATCAAAAGCACCAAAAAGATGTATTAGGAAAACAATAGAAGAAATCTAGTGAAATAAGCTAAATTTGCTTTTCCTTTTTTTACTTAAAATTTTGAAGAAAACAATTTTAAGGTTTAACTAAATAGAAAAGAAAATTTTGGCCAGACGGTGAAAGAAAACCGGTGATTGAGAGGACAAGAGTAGAAAAATTAGAGTAAAAAATGAACTCCACGATGATTGGAACCCTAGTTAAACCCTAGAAGGGAACGAAGTCGCTATAGGAGCGAAACCCTAACCCTTACAGAGAAGGGAGCCCTCAACATAATGCTTTTTTTCAAGTTATCTACATTCTTATTTGGAAAATTTAGAAAAAATAAAACTAAAGAAATATATTTTCCAAATTGAAAACGCATAAAAATATATTTCATTTGGTGAAGGCTTACACCTAGTCAGATGTAATTATTAACTAGGGTTGTTATATGATTGAAATATACACATTTTTTTCTACTAATAAGTGTGGAAAAAAAGTTGAAAATGCATCAATTCATTCTTTTATTCAATTTAAAAACTCAAGTTATTAGGTAAAATTTTAAGGTGGACTTAATAATACTGCAAAAATTATGCGAATTAAGAAGAACTGTATGAAAATAAAGAAAAATGACATTCAATGAAGGATAATTGTAAGGAAATAAGGAAAAAAAAAGGACATTTAATTGAGCATGATTATGTAGAAATAAGGTGTTATTTGAAAGATCCACAACTCTTATATGGTAAAAAGGAAGAAGAAGGACATTTAATTAAGTACAATTATGTAGAAATAACATGTTATTTTAAAGTTTGATAACTATGATACTATCTATTTAATTTAAAAGCTCAAGCTATTAAGTAAAATTTTAAGATGAGCTTGATAACACTGCAAAATTTGTGCAAATTAAGAAAAATTGTGAAAAAAAAAAGAAGGATGTTTAATTAAAAATAATTTCACGTAATTAAAGAAGGACGTCTAATTAAAAACAATTGTATGGGAACAAGGAAGAAGAAAGATGTTTAATTGAGCACGATTTTGTGGAACCATATTTTTATCAAAGGGAATGATAAATGAACTTAAAATACACAAAATATTTTTATCCACCTCAAAAATTAAAAGCCTAATTATATTCAATTAGGAAGTATATAAGTCAATTTTATATATTTAATTGATGTGAGATTGGTTTTATTAATAATAAAAATGTTAAATGGCATGGAGCGTTGATGAGCAAGTTAAGTGAAAAACTTAGAAGTAGACATGATTGTGTGTTTGTTGTGCGGTTGTATCTGCATTGAACAAATCAAGTTTGATACTTCGGAATTAGACACAACTATGTGCTCTCACCCACACGGTTGTGCCTAAGAGTATGACTTTAGGCATTAGAAACACACAATCGCGCATCCTTTTCGAAACAGCCATGTGTCAGAAATAATTTTTTCAATTATTTGAATTTCCATGTAGTTGGTTGATTTGGGATATTATTTTTATTTCTGTTATACCCAAACTATACCTAAGGTATAAATAATTATTTTTAGGATTTTGTTAAGATGGTTATGAATTTTATTAAAACTTTAATTTGCTTTTGTTTTTTTCTGAGTTGAGAATTATGTTTCTAGATTGATGCTTATTTATCCTTAATAATCAATCATGTATTGATTATTCACGCTAGTAGTGAGTACGAGTTGAAAAAATTTGGAAACTTAAAATCTCCGAAATAATATCAAAATTTGAAATTTTCAAAAATAAAATTTTCAGTATCAGTAGCAAATTTAAAATTCTCCATACTGGTACGATCCCATTTTTTGAAAAGTTGATTAGAAAATTCGGTTCTTTCGTAGTGAATGAGTATCGTACGATTCAAAACGGAAATTTGAAAATTTATATTATACACAAATTTTATATTATTGATCAAATTTATATTTATTACCAACAAATAAATAGTAAATGTTTGTGTATGTTTATGTATTTTTGTATAAACATATATTTAATACATATATTTTCGGCAACCGTGTATATATATATATATATTTATTTATTACCAACAAATAAATAGTAAATATTTGCGTATGTTTATATATTTTTGTATAAACATATATTTAATACATATATTTTTGGCAACCGTGTACATATATATATATACCTTTGGGACAAGATTCGACGACTCTCTTATTTGAATGAGAGCCCTTATCTCATTGCGGTATACTTTTGCTCTGACTTTCAATCTTTGTCCAACTTACTGTGCTTGGACTGCTGGAGCAGAAACCTTAAAAAAAATAGCTCTGAAACAACTCTCATTTTTTTTTTTATGTAGGTTATTTATGGGGTCTACCATGGATACTAGGTTAGATTGTTTCCATTCTTTTTGCGCCATGACAATGATGTTTATAGACTCTGAGATTTCCAGTTCCAGCGTTGAGGTAATGCTTAATGGCATCGGGAGCGGAGAGGAGGCAAGAAATTTTTAGAACTGATCAAAAAAATCCTCAGCAATCAGCCCTCTCTCTCTCTCTCTATATATATATATATATAATTAAATATGAAAAGATTATATTATATTTTAATTAATAAAAATAACCTAACTTCTCTTGTTTTTGTTTGTAGGATTACCACTTACTTTAATCAAAATGACATAGTGTCGGGTAAAACTATGTCGTTTTGGTTATCTATAACAAATGTTTATATATATTAGTATACAATAAAAATAATAATTATAATAATAGTATTTATCTCTTTAATTTTAAATAATATCAATAAGATTAGATTACTTAATAATAATAATAATTAATAAGTTATTAAATATAATAATAACAATATATTTTAATTAATAAAAATGACCACCCTTTTCTTGATTTTGTTTTAATATCATTACTTACTTTAATTAAAACGATGTAGTTTTGAGCAAAACTACGTCATTTTATTTAGGAAATATTACATAAAAAATCCCAACCTTTAGGGGTACTTTCAAATAAAACTCTATCCAATTTTTTCTTTCAAATATAAACACAACCTTTGAAATGTGTTATCAAAAAAAGTCCTCTTTGGAAGACTGTACTAGCAATGCTAAATTTTTTGTTGAAATTTCATATACCTAGTATGCTAAGTTGAAATTTCATATACCTAGTATGCTGAGTTTCTTGTTATAATAACTCAGTTGCACTTTTATTTGTCTAAACAGTCTACTAATCCAAAATGAAACACTCAATTGGAGGGGAGAAAATATCAATTTGGAGGCAAATGCATCGGTTTCATCTCTTGTTACCAGCACAGTCATCGAAGTGGGCCCCATGGATCATAAAAAAATAATTTCATCCCCTGTTACCAGTACAATCATCCAACGAGAGCTTTTTTTGATAACGTTTTAAAGGTTGTGGTTATATTTAAAAGAAAAATTTGAATAGGATTTTATTTGAAAGTACCCCAAATGTTGGGGTTTTTTTATGTAATTTTCCCTTTTATTTATCTATAATATATGTCTATATATTAATATGAAATAAAAATAATAATTATAATGTTATTTAGCTCATTAATTTTAAATAATATCAATTTGATTAGGTTACTTACTAAAAATAATAATTAATAAGTTAATAATAATAATAATAATAATAAGAATAAGAATACGAATACGAATAATAATATTTTAACTAATAAATTATACAATTTAAAATCATATAATGTTAATTTTCTTATTTTTAGTTTATATTTAAATACAATGGGCATTTCATATTTTTACTTGTTGTTGGTAATAATAACAATTCTCTTATTTCTCATATTTTAAATTTAAATTATGTTGTAATGGACTTTTCATATCCCTATTTTTTTTTTAACTATTAATTTCATTAGAGAGAAAAAGCTTACGAGCTTAAAGAAAATAACAAGCATAAAGAAGATTCCAAAATCCAACAAAAAAGATAGTTACAAATTTTACTCCTGCTAGCAATGGACATAGTGTAGAAGTAAATAATTTGACTATCAAGACAGCAGCAAAAGGATAGGCAAAATAAAGAAAAGCCAGCTTCTATGCAGAGCTGGATGGAACATGCTTAATCTTTATGGAATCTTCCTTAGTAGGCAGCTAGATAGAAGAGGATCTTGCAAGGTCCTTCATACGGAACTTTCTAACTTTCCTAGTGGAATTTGGTTTAGCTTACTCTATATGTGCACTGCTAAAAAGAGACTCCATTGTGAGCATGGCACATTCAAATTTTTCTGCAAGTGAAGTAATAGCTGGAGGGTTTAATTTGGTTGGGCTTGTTTTAGATGGACTATTTGCAACAGAAGCATTGCTTGGGCATGTGTCTAACTTAGATTGTTTAGCCTTTGGAGCAGAGAAATCAGCATGGGCCTGGGCTTCATTTGGAAATAGTATTAACTCCTTCCTCTTAGAATGCTGCCCTTCTGTAACCTTCAAAGGGAGTCCCAAGGCGAGGTCTTTATTACATCTCTGCAAGCACCGACTGACATGGACAGGCTCATCATCATTAGTAACTCCTTGTTCCACACGATTTGATAAACTACTCTTACCTTGAAACTCGAGAGAAGGAACATGAAAGGAATGCGCCTTTGGTTGGGGATCAGTACTGAGAGAAAGCTTCTCAATGAAGTTTGATAGCTGAGCAGGGATTGAACCTTCTTTTATGGACAATGGCGGATAAAGGATAGCCTTACGTAGTGGCTTTGCGTGAATCTATGGCCCATATGCTTTGTTGCTATATACACATTCAGTGATTTCCTCCTCTGAGATGTAGGTTGGACAATTCTTGGTAATGTGATTAAACAAATCACACAAATGGCACAATTGTGGAAGCCTCTCATATTACATTGCCACCTATTTTCTCTTCCATTCGATCTTGTTCCTAAAACCCTTGGGGAGAGCCTTTTAAAGATTTACCCTAACTCTCATTCTCATGATATATGCACAAAAATTTTTTGAGTACATTTGGTCATCAGTGGCAATCAATTTCACAAACAGAGCATGACCAATTTTGACAACAGTTTTTCGAGTAATTTGGTTGAGAGGTAGACCATATATTTGAACCTAGAAGCATTCAGAAGGGAAATCAAGTTCCTCAAAGGACAAAGATGGGTTCCACTCAATAATAACCATAAGCAATCTATGTATAGACCATAGAACACCCATTTTCACCCAATCTTTCTCCTTTGATCTCTTGAAAACCAGAAGGAAAGTGTTTTTAGAACCCAGCTCTTGAAACTGTAAGTCAAAAATGAAACTCCATACCTGAGAAAAGATGCTGAGAAGAGCATTAGCTATGTATATCTTGGGTTGAGAATCCTGCCTTCCAAACAGTTTCTCAAGTGCTCAAGGAGTGGTTCAGTTTAAGCACTCTGTTACAACATATGGACCGTGTCATTGTTAGACTTATTTTGCCAGTATCAATAAGAGGCAAGGTTGAACAATTAAAAGATGCCATTAATGGCTACAGAGGAACATGTGGGGAAGTAAATGTAAAGTTAAAGGGATAGGGAGAAAGGGAAAGATGAGAAAGGCATAACTTACAGAGGAAACACATCACTATCTATCTCTCATTTAAACATACTAATTTTGACCTAATTCATTTCATATTCCAATTTATTAATTAAATTATTTGAAAATATGCAATGTGAATTTTCTAATGTTTATATTTTAAATTTAAATTGTAATATAATGGACATTTCATATTTTTACTTGTCAGTTGAATAATAATAATAATAATAATAATAATAATCATCATCATCATCAGCATCATTTGTTAGAGATTTATTTATTATATTTTAAATAAAAAATATATTAATTTTTATTATATATTATTATACATATTGTAGGCGGCGGGGTTCAGCGCGTGCCCAAATGTTTGGCGACCACAACACTGTGTGGACTTAGGGCCTACTAGGAAGTACAAGATGGGCTTTAAAAGCCTAAATTGGAGAATGGAGTCACCACCCGGATAAGACCCGAGACACACTGTACAACAATTGGATTCCACAGAGTGCCCTAGCAGCCATCCTCAGAGATTGGGTTCGAAAACTAGGTATGGGCTTTTGGAATTCCCACCCAACCTTGCAGTTGGTCTCCGTTTGTGTTTTGTGTTTTATTACCTTTAATTATTTAATTATTTCCTCATTTACATGCAAATTGCAATATCCTCTAAACAATTTCCAAGTTTTACAATTAAGTCCAAGTTGGTATTAAATTCCAATTCATGTAAATTTGGTATAATCCACAACATTTATCACAAAATAATGAAAAATATTTAAAAATAAATAAAATAAAATAAAATAAATGTGCACACTAAGAAGCGAGTGGAGGAGAAAAGATTACAACCCTTTTCACGCAAGATAATACATAAAATACAATGAAACGAAAATATTTTTTTTTTTTGAAAGAGAAGAAAGAAACATCAGGCAGTGCACCAAGACATCCTAGCTAGGCTAGCACCTCTATAGCACCAACATCATTTGATTCTTTCAACAATATTATTAAATAAAAAGAAGAACTTACAATAGAGTA
>CATIWM010023210.1:0-10992 GCA_949671775.1 Mallotus repandus | reverse complement strand
CGATTTGTCCCAGTTATTACCTTGGGTGGCGACTCCTCATCTCCACGCCATGTCTTTGTGATAGTGGTTAGTGTGTTCCCCAGAGCCCTGAGCTCAAACAGTGTTGTGATTCCAATAAACTTGGGCGCGTGCTAAACCCTGCCATCTACATTAAGTTTAAAGACTAAATTAATATTTGCCACCTTACTACTTTGGATATGGGCCATGAGATGGACCATGTATATATAGCTTAATGGATGATGGATGGGTATAAAAAATTTAGTGTATTAGTGAGAAGGGCTTTTATTTAAGTGTTAAATAAAGCCCATAAATCTAATTAGTGGATGTTATAGAGATGGGCTCATTTAGTTAAATAAGCCCAACTAATTAAAGCCCACTTATTAAAGGAGGTACCACATAAGCATAAGTATGTGATGCTCATGCTTGCATGGTGACCACCTAAGCATGTGCTTTCCATGCAATATGATTGCATGAGTGACACCATGGCAAGTTGTCATAAGCATGCACCTTTAGTTAGTGGAGAATCTCTACATGCATGAGGTTACTTATTTACTGCAAAAGTAACAAGTAAGTAGACAATCTTTACATGCATGGATGGCTTATTCAATACTCAAGCTTGAGTTAGTGGAGGATCTCTACACATGCAAAATTAGTCTCTAACATATACACTAAGTTAGTGGATATTCTCTACACAAGAACACTTACCATTTCCTTAGAGAGATTAACAAAAAAGAGAGAAAATAAGATAGAGTTCTCAAGAGTTGAGACTTCTTCTTCTTCTTCTTCCTTTTGTAAGTGTGTGAGTGAGAGATACAAGAGTTGTATTTCTTCATAAGTCCATTGTCAACATCCCTTGTACAAGAGTTGTGCAAGTGAAGGCTACATCCATAGAAAGAAGGCAAGAAGTCCTACATCATCTGAGCAAGGAGAGGAGCTTTAGTAAGCTTTCGGGTCACCACAAAGGAGGAGCTTGCGGGCAGAGATTCTTTAAAGCTTAGAGTCATTCTAGTGCCACTTGTGTGTTTTAAGCTAAAGGCTTTACACTTGGGGAGCTAGGAGCTTGTAGATTTGCAACAACCATTTCCTAAAGCCTATCAAGCGTGCTACCGACATTTGGAGTTTGTAAGAGTTACTATACTCTAGATTTAGGTCACTTGCCATGCTTTGTGTTTTGGTTGTTTTGTTAATCTTTGATTTATGTTGTCTATTAAGCATACAAGTAGTTATTTGTGTAAATTAACGTGTTGTGATCTTGGTAGTTTTGGAATTCTTGCCTTTCATGCAAGGGTTACACACAAGGAAAATTTTTTCAAATTTATCCTAACCGGTTTCGTCCTCACACCACGCTTCCACTATATTCTAGTGTGTGTATTCGATTCCTTCAAATGGTACTGGGGATCCTTAAGTCCACTTAAAATAGTATGCTACTTTCATGGCTTCTGCAAATTTGATTGAATCTCAAATCATGAAATTTTTGTTTACTTCACTAGAAGAAGGGCCAAGAGCATAGTTCTTTGGCTTGGAAGACTTTGTGAAAGAATGATTGGATGCTTTTCACACAAAAATTCATTAAGTAGTATGAGTACAAAACTTAACTAGATGTCATAAGGCGTGATTTAGAAACCACTAAACAGAAAAGCAATAGGGTTTCTCATATTACATCCCTCGATGGAGAGGAAAAGCTGCCTTTATGAGGGATAGACTTCTGGAGGATGAACAAATAGAGATGGTAATCAAAGGAGCCCTGCCTCGTTATTGCAAACATATGTTATTCATCCACTATCCTACCTTTGAAGCACTTTACCAAGAAGGCATCATAATCGAAGATGAAAAGATCTCTCAACCCAAAAATCCATATAAAAAACCAACACAACCTACTCAAAACACTCGTTCCACCGAAACAAACCTAACTATTAATGCCTTGAGAAATTGCAAATACTTAAACTTCAGCATACCCTTATCCAAAGTGTTCCAAAGGCTTTAGCAAAAAAAGCCTCCTCAAACCCTTTGAACCAAGACCTCTACCAAACCCATTACCACCTCGTATTATCCCCAACCTTTACTGCCACTTCCACCAAATGCCTGGCCACAATATTGATGACTGCTAGATCCTAAAAGATCGAATCCAATACCTTATAAACTTTGAAAAGATCAAAGACCCTGAAAAATAGCCTAATGTTAAAATCAACCCTCTACCTAACTACCAAAACATGCCGCCACTAGCTTTTTATGCCATCTCCTTGAGGTTGTCTGAGTCCTTTGTTGAGAGCTCCATTCAAGACATTCCAGAGAGTGAGGAAGAGAAACTTAAAGGGAATTCTTAGCAATACTGGAAGTAGATTTTATGGGTATGATCTACAACTCGTGTGATGATGAGATTGATCCTTCCACTTACCAGTATATATCCATGCTTCCTACTTGCATAACTCATATGATGATGCAAATATGGCTAAGTCAGATAGCAGCAAAAAGAGTTGGGGAAGTTATTGACGACGAAAGACTTATTGATTTTGAGGAGGAAGGAGAATCAATAGAAAAGAAAGAAGTTTAGGACTTATTAGGACAACCATCTGGAAAGTTTTACTTTAAAGTCAAATACACCGTTCCTCCTTTAGCTGTTATTAATAAAGAGGATATCATACCCTTCAGATGGGGAGAGAATTTTAATGAAAAAGATGGGATTGTCACTGTCTAGTTGTCAGCCACACCAAGTGTAATAGGAATCAATATATGGTATGACTCTGATGAGGAACCATCAAATTAATCATGTGACCAAAAGTGGGAGAGTGTATTAGCCTGCTGAGAAAGATATGGTAAAAGGGAAAGAAATTACTGAGAAGGTTGCTACAAAGTAAAGTGAACCCCATAGCTTAGATAGAAGAAGATTCGGTCTTGAAGCATCTTAGAAAAACTTAAGCCCAAGTCAGGATTTGGGATCTCTTGACGACATCGGAAAAACATAAGAATGATCTAGCATGCACTTTGGATGATACGAAGATCTCTTCTGATGCTACTCCTAAGGATATAATAGCTTCATTGCTTCTAAAACCCAACAGTGTTATTTCCTTCTTTGATAGCGATCTTCCACTAGAAGGGAAAGCTTATAACAGGCCTCTATTCATCCAAGTGGTCATGAGAGCTAAGAAGACATCATGCATCATGGTTGATGATGGGTCGACCATTAATGTCTGCCCACTCAGGCTACTCCACAAGTTCGGGATATCGGCTAAAGAGCTTAAAGCATCTAACTTGATAATCAGGGCTGATGATGACTCTAAGAAGCAAGTAGTAGAAACCTTCAAGATGACTATCACTGTAGGAAAGATTGAGTCTGTAGTGGAATTTTTAGTGCTAGACATCCTGCCTATGTTTGCTCTGTTCGTTGGAAGACATTGGTTCCATCCACTTTACACTAGAAAATCAAGTTCCCACTTAATGGAAAGGTAGCCACTATTAAAGCTGAAAATAATGTTCTGATTGAATGTATGAATGTAACCCCTCCAGCCTTTTAAGTATCAGAGATCAATGAAGACTGGGTCAGTCCAAATGTGACATCTATAATGAAGAAAATGAGTTATGAATCGAGAATTGGGCTTGGAAAGAAGAAGAGTAGGATTTCAAAATTGACAAACTTCAAAGGATAGACTAGTAAGCAAAGACTGGTGTATGATCTAGCCACAGATAAGGGGAAGAAGACTACATTCTTTTTCGAAGGCCTCTCTAAGTACCAAGGTCATCCTTAGGAATGAGAATGTAATAGGATCAAGAAACTGGGTTTCAAGATCTTTACTAATGTGATAAAAAATATAGGGAAAGGACAAGATCAGAATGAAGATGAAAGAATAATCTCTATTGTTGAGATTAAATAGGTTTTGCAGAGTATGAGGTTGGAAACTAAAGCTCCTAGCTATGCTGACATTATTGCAGCCTTTATCGAATCTAGCATAGAGGATATTTTGTTTGATGATGCACCTACTCCTGATGAAATTTGTATTACTAATCTCTTTAAATCCTTTGATGTATAGAACTCTAAGTATAATGTAATGAAATATAATTTTACTTACTTATGTGATGTGTTTTATAATAACGATGAGCATTTCGTCGAACCTTGCATGAGCATATTTGATATTTATTCCATTAACACTGAACCATTTAACATGGGCATGGATGAAAATCCTCGCAAATTGCCTATTTAAAAAATGTTACCCCTGAGGAAAGGAGAGAATTGGAAAAAATATTAACAAAATACTCAAAAGTATTTGCTTAGACTTACGATGACATACCTAGAATCGATAGGGACATTGCTCAACATTACATTCCAACTAAAGGGGGACACAAGCTCGTGAAATAGAAATTGCGAAGGTTGAGACCAGAATGGGCGCAATTGGTAAAAGAGGATATAGAGAACTAGATTAAGGCTAAGTTTTTAGAAGTAGTGGACTATCTAAAATGGTTGGCTAATGTGGTTTTAGTACCTAAAAAGGATAGGAAAGTAAGGATTTGTGTAGACTATAGGGATCTTAACAAAGCATGCCCGAAAGACGATTTTCCACTGCCCCACATAGATGTTCTGATTGACAATGTTGCCATGTGTCCTATGTACTCCTTCATGGATGGATTTTCAGGATACAACCAGATTCTCATGGCAATCATTGACAAAGCTAAGACCGTTTTCATAACTGAATGGGGAATGTATTACTACAGAGTAATGCCTTTCGGTTTACAGAACATAGGTGCAACCTATCAGAGGATGGCTATAACAATGTTCCATGACATGATACACAAGGAGGTAGAAGTTTACGTTGATGACAAGATGGTAGAGTTAAAGACTTAGGAAGAATATCCGACTGCATTAGAAAAGTTCCTGTAGAGAGTAGACAAGTATGATATGAGGTTGAACCCCAAGAAGTGTGTATTTAGTGTAACTTCAAGGAAGATGCTGGGACACATAATTAGTCAGAGAGGACTTGCAGTGGATCCAGATAAGATAAAAGTAATCCGTAAAATGCTGATACTGAAGACTGAAAAGGAAATCCAAGGATTTTAAGGAAAGTTGCAATTCATAAGCAAATTCATAGCCAGATTGACCGAAGTATGTGAGCCAATATTTAAGCTACTTAGAAAAGGTAAGCTTGTGGTTTTGAATGAATAATGCTAGATCACTGTTAACAGAATCAAGGACTATCTCATGAATCCACCAATTTTGAGACCCCCAGAAATGGGAAAGCCTTTAATCTTATACTAGGCAATTGAGGGGAACACAATAAGAGTTATGCTAGCTCAAAAAGAAGAAGCACGAGCTGAACATGCAGTTTACTACTTAAACAAGAAGATGTTTCCTTATGAGAAGAAGTACAGTTAGGTTGAGCAGATTTGTTTGGCAATGGTTTAGGCCATGAGAAAGCTGAGGCACTACTTTCAATCCTACAAGATCCAAGCAGTCTCAAAGTTAAATCTAATGAGACATTTGTTTCGTTGGTTAAGAAACTAGCCAAGTGGCTGGTGTTACTGATAGAATTTGATGTTGAGTATCTGACTATGAATACATTTAAAGGAAGAGCAGTAGCCGAGTATCTAGCACTAAACCCTACCTCGGATGACTAAGAGATAGAACTTGAATTCCCAAACGACTTTACCATAGCAATTGAAGTCCAATGATGGCGCATGTACTTTGATTGAGCAGTAAACTAGTTTGGAGCAAGAATAGGAGTAATCCTATTGACCCCAAAGAATGAAGTAATTCTTATAGCAAAGAAGTTAGCATTTTGGGTTATGAAAAATGAAGCAGAATACGGAGTATATGTGATATGAACGGAAGCACTGATGGCTCTGAAAGTCACTGAAATGGAAATATTGGTGACTCATTGCTGGTAATCAATCAGGCTACCAATGAATAGGATTTAGAGGAGCCACATTTAAAGCTGTATTTAAAGCATTCGCAGTAGTTGGGACAATCATTTCAGAAATGCAAATTTATCCCATTATTAAGAAACCACAACTAGATGGCAAACACCTTAGCATCATTAGCATCAGTTTGGGATGGACTGATAATTATGCCTATAAAGCCTTTGGTGTTACTGAAGTCAAATCAACCGTGTTACAAGAACGTAAGGGTAATAGAAGTGAGAGTGGATTAGAAGCCTTAGTTTTATGACATTCAGTAGTATTTGGACAAGCGTGAATATCTGGTAGATACGAGTGAGAAAGATAAGAAAGTCATCAAAAAGCTATCAGCAAAATTCACTTTCCATTAAGGCATCCTGTATAAGAGAACTTCATATAGGATTCAGTTGCACTGTTTGGATAAGAATACGACAAGGAAAGTACTGACAGATGTTCATAAAGGAGTTTATAGTCTGCATATGAATGGTACAACGCTAGCCAAGAAGATAATGAGACAAGGGTTCTCTTAGATGACAATGGCTGAGGACTGTGTTAAATTCACTAAGAGATGTCATAAGTGTTAGATTCACGGGGACGTCAGCCATTTACCTTACTCAGAATTACACACCATGTCCTCTCCTTAGTCATTTTCAGTTTAGGGACTCGACATCATAGGAGAAATTCATCCTACAGCCTCTAACAAATAAAAATACATTTTGGTTGTGATTGATTACTTCACAAAGTGGGTAGAAGTTGAATCTTACAACAAACTAGGGGCAAATCTTGTAGCTAAATTCTTAGAGAAGAATCTATTCTGTAGGTATAGAATTCCTCACCATCTGATCTCAGATGATGGGGTACAATTTCAAGGGGTTATACAAGCAGTGCTTGGAAGGTATAAGGTAAAGCACTACAAGTCATCGCCTTATAGATCGTAGGCCAACAGAGCAGTGGAAGCAGCAAATAAGAACATCAAAATGATCCTCTTAAAGATGATTGAAACTTAATGTGATTGGGCCAACACGTTGTCATTCGCCCTTTAGGGATATCGTACTACAGTGAGAACATCCATAGGGGGCAACTCCTTTCTCATTGGTATTCGAAATAAAAGTTGTGCTTCCAATTAAAGTGGAAATGAAATCTCTTAGAGTCATAGTCAAAACAGACTCACCTGAGGCAAAGTGGGTAGAACAGAGGCTAGCACAGTTAGATCTAATAGACAATGAACGGTTAAAAGCACTTTATCACACTCAGCTGCATCAGAGAAGAATCACAATGGCTTTTGACAAGAGAGTGAAGCGACATTATACCAAGGTTGGAGACTAGGTATTGAGGCAAACTAAACAAAATCTACCAGTTCCAAGAGGGTAGTTTTAACCTAATTGGGAAGGGCCTTATTTGGTTAAAACTATCCTTTCAAAAGGCATAGTCAAGCTAACGGATGTCAACGGGAATAGGCTCTTTGAATGGACCAATGTCGATCATCTTAAGCGATACTATTTGTGAAAAAAATAAAGAAAACAAAAAATAGAAAAATGAGAGGCAAAATACTTAATCCGAAAATCCAAGAGGGCTAATTAAGGATAGGGATAGTATTATTTTGAAATATTCTATGTGCAACCATGCATATGATAAATGCTATTAAGTACAAATGAAACATATCGTCAAAAATTACATATGCTAAGAAGTAAATGCCTGGATCAATATCTAACACATATAGAGGCAAAATCTACATCTTAGAGTTTATATCTTTCTATGATGTGATTGCATTAATTTCTATTGTAAACTCCTTCCATTACATTGCATTTGTTATGGTAGTACAACAAGTAAAAAGAACAGATAGAGAAGAGCACAACAAAGATTAGAAAACATTAGAAAGCCTCATAAAAGTTTGTCAGTAAACTACATCTCAGAAAATTATCCAAAATTTTCTTATCAGTACTGTTAGAAAAATAAAATGGAAAGGGAAATAAGGACTTAACCCTATCCTCGTAATCATCATTATCATCATCATCGCCGATAAATGGAGATCCTCTCCTGCTGGGTCCAGCATCATGCACCTTTAACTCCTCCAGCTCGACCCGCAGTCTCTGGATCTCACTTTGGTAGTATGCGCCCTCCTACTGATGAATTGACTCCTGATGTTGAATGGTTTCATCCTACTCATACATCAACCTCACATGCTCAAGTTGCATCATCATAATATACATGCATTAATGCACATGCATTCATAATACACACACATATCATTATATAATTGGAACATGAAAACAAGCTAAAGTATAAAAGACCTATATGAGCCTCCATAGAGTAATAGACATAGTGACTTATCAAGCCCGAAGCTCACTGGTAACAGTATGTGGCTATCTCTCGAGGAGCCTATAAACAAAATAGTAAAAAAATAGCAAATCTGAAATATTAAAGCAACAAAGGCAAATAGAAACTCACATGGGTAGCATCCTTAGGGATGAAGTCCATAGGCTTAGTAGACGTTGGGACCACTTAAATTATCACCTTGCCATGGAGGTTATGTGCTTAAACCACAGGGACCAGCGGCAGTGCAGCTACTTTAGAGATCATCTGAGCAGCCTTAGCAGTAACATCGGCACCACTCGAAGCCTCGGTGGCACCTCTAACAGGAGACCTCTTCGAGTGAGGTTGTCAAACATAAGCACAAACAGTCAGAATGGGAAATAGTTAGTATAAGCACCAACATACAGAAAGGGAAATAAGGCATATCTAAGGTGCAAAGGAAGAAGAAATGCCCATAGCCGCAGCAGGTGGAGCAATCATAAAATACCTGTTGGCACTATCAATCAGGTGAGGGATGAGACTATCAAGGTAGGAGACATCCTCTGGCTCCAAGTACAGCTGATGATCATCCCAACCAGTGCCTCCTCTAGAGTTAGGTGCACTATGTCCTTCCCTTAGAATATATCAAGAAAAACAAAATAAGGGATGCGACAAGTGATAGGTCCTAAAAACTAGCTCGCTACACACTCACTGAGGAACCAGGCATAGTCAACAAGGGTCATGAATAGTATCTGCCTACCAGTAATTTCGACGGCCCCAGTTATCGCCACCGAGAAAGCTGTGAAATAGCCCTCCCACCACTATCGAAGATGTATTTGCAATCAAAATTAACTATTAGAAATAAAATACAGAACTTCATAACAAGAATAGAAAGAAATGACTGACTTGGTTAAATGTCAACTCAATGAGGGCAACATGGGTCACCTCCAAAGACCGCATAGAGACCCTCCAAGGTTGAGCAGTCCAGATAGGAAAATGAGGAAACCCTTGACGCATCTTGGGAATGATAGGAGGAGCTAGTACGTGGAACTCAAAAGCCCAAATCTGCATAAGAGAACCTGTCAGAAATAGTGTACTCAGAAAGGAAGGAAAAAGAACAGTAAAACATCTGAAATGACTCACATCAACCACCAGTGGTACTCTATAGATCTACAAACTATCTCTGCACGTGTCATCAAGGTAGTAGAGGAGATAGCTGTTGGCAGCGGAACCCTAATATTAACCCCGTAAGGTATCGAGGTCTTATAGTAAAGGAAACAACCAAGAGTTGCTAGTATTGTTCACATTAGGGAACACCATGGTGCCCATCAAATAAAAGATAAAGCACCGGGCATATCTCTCGATGCTGACAACATCATTATAAGCCTACCAGAGTCGATCATAAGAAATCAGACCACCCCAACCAACTCTAAACTCAGGGGGCAACCTAGTAAATAGCTGCACAGCCCTGCAGGGTCCGCTGGAATGTCAAAAAGGATTTGCTAACTAGAAAAAGCAAACCTCGTGATAGCAGCAAAGTCAAGGGGCATGATCGTCATCTCTCCCGAGCTAAAAGTGAAAGGTGTGCGTGCAGTCCGACCACCTCTCAACTAAGGCAGTCATAGCCGCCTGCCGACCTTTTAGCAACTCTGATCCCTCCAGTAGATCGTCCAAAATGTCGTCGAAGCTGAGACCATGCACCAGGTCTTGAACCTCCACATGCAGCTTCTGGTAGAGCTTCTTAGCTCCGGTAAAGCTACCGGGTAGAACCAAATAGGTCACGGGGCTTTAACAAAGAAGTCAGCAAAATACAAATTTTGACTCAGAAATTTTTCTACTTAATATGATATTCAGCGCTAACTATTGTTTACTTATTCTTTGTAGGTAAATGAAATCATGTAATGAAAGCAGAGAATGACATGGCAAACAAATCCTAGCATGCAGCCTAAGGAAAGCAAAATCCTAGCAAAATACATCTTAAAGCATGCAAGGGAGCTAATCCTAGCAAGGGAAGTATCATAAACACTGTTTCTTAAATTATCTAATTTATTATTAAGCTCATAAGCACTAACTTTTTATATCTTATCATGCACAGGATATAACATCAAAAGAAGAAAAAAACTGAGGCCAAGGAACCAACCTACTGTCGGTGAAGCACCATGCTCCCTTAAGTTCAAAATAGGAGGCATTTTTCTGCCCCCTCATCACTCTGTGTCGCATGCGATGAGTCGGTACTAGCTTCTGACACACAACACCAGCCTCAGCCTGACCCGCCTGGTTGATCCCTAGATCCTCCAAGGGAATATCAAGATTAGGGACATCTATGAAATCACCTTTGTCTCCTTGCATAGGGTATTGAAGTGAAGAAATCTTAGAGAGTTCAGAGAATCCTAAGGAAAAAAGAGAGAAGAAAGATGAAATAATATGGAAATAGACAAAATCCAAGCCTTCTATAGGCTTGGAGTCTGTGGGTCCAGGATCCACCCACTTTTGGGTTGTCTAACCCACACACATAGGTCATTGGACCTACATGCGTGGGTGGCACCTACGTTGCTATCCAGGACCCACTAGAGCCCCTAAGAGGTTGACTGTCTCACTTTAATGATGATTTTCAAGGTGTCCTGACTTTAACCAGTAGCTCCGAGTCGAGATTCTCACTTCTAATCAATCTAATGCTTGATGACCATATGAAAGACAGAAAATCCACTAAAAGAAAAGTTGATAGGAACTGGGACGTTCGGGTAGCCTGCGATTATCATGTTAGACCTTAGAAGAGGTTTAAATGCCAAAAAAAAAAGAAAAAAAAAGAAGAAGAAA
>CATIWM010023204.1:0-16350 GCA_949671775.1 Mallotus repandus | reverse complement strand
TGTATTGCTTAAATAATGTTATATATTACGTTTTCATTATATAATTACCAATATCAATATAATTTAAAAACATTATTTTCTATAATACTCAATTTTCTTATACTATAGCGGTTGTTAATAAAAGTATCAATTACAAAGTTTTTATTTCTTAAATGAGACCAAATCTTTCCAAGATATTATTTTCAATTTTATTAGTAATGTTTATAACATAATTTGATCGAATTAAACGCTATTTTGAATGGTTGGTTTTAAAAGTCCATCTCGAGCTACGTGAGACGAGGTGTGACACACCATTAGTGATTTGTAAGGATGCTAGTGGTAATAAATTTTTTGAAAAAAATGGTGATAACACAACAAATATGGGTAACATTGATAAAAATACCACAGCTGATGGTAATGAAGACAATGTACATCAAAGTTGTAAAACGAATGATAGGGAGGGCATAAATTGTGTTTAATGATAATGCACATGAAGAAGTAGACATTGAAGTGGATGACATTTTTATGGATGAAGATGAAGTGCAGCAAAGAGGGGAAGGAAATACACAGCAAATTGGTAATGTGCATGAAGAGAATGAAGAGAACGAAGAGAATGCACAACATGAAGTGACTGAAGAGAAGGAACAACATGAAGAGAATGAACAACAGACTTATGAAGAAAATGTCGAATAGACTTGTGCAGATAATGCGCATCAAAGTTTTAAAGATTATGTGGATTATACATTTAAAGAGAATGTGCAGCAGTACTATAAGGAAAATTTGGGGCAATCCTTTGAGCAACATGTGCATCAACCCTTTGAGCCTGAAATGCAGCAACCATCTGATAATGTGCAGCAACCACTTGAAAATGTTGAGCAAGAAGGTGAAAATGTTCACTAGACCTATGGTGAAAATGTGCCTTCAAATACACTTGAAGAAAGGGTTAGAGGCCATAGTGATAAAGATAGACAAGGGAGCAGAAGCAGGAGCAGGAATATTGGCAGTGCAAGGGGTACACAAATTGGCCATAGGCAAAGGACAAAAAAAGGAGGGCAAGATTCAGTTAATTGAAATTATTTCCAATTTAGTGATGATGAGTACTATTTCTCTAATTCTGATGACCTTGATTGGATGCTAAATATTAATGTTGAGATGTCATATCACAGTGAGGCAGACTTGGGTCCAGGTAAGGACTTAGAGGATAATTCTAATTTGAGTAATGCTGGACCAGATAAGGAGGCTACTATAGTTTCAAGTTTTGAGGAAGAAGAAAATGTTGAGAAAGGTAAGCATGCACGGAGGAATTCAGATCCCATTAAGGGGATGGGAGCTATCCCTTTTGCTCCAATAAGTGAGGGCAAAATTATTTTTAAAATTGGGCATGTATTTGATGATGTCTATGCCTATAGAAGTGTGCTTCGAGATTATACAGTGAAATGAGGGTACCTCTTGGACTGGAAAAAGAATGATAATAATAGAGTGATTGTGTTATGCATGGGCGATAATTGTAATTGGAGAATGCATGCATCTTTTTTGAGTGACAATGTTACTTTTATTGTAAAAACAATGAGTTGTGAGCATACATGTATCAGACCAGTAAAGAATAAAAATCCAAATGCAAATACTAAGTGGATTGCAGAGAAATTAAAAGAATTTTTAGAAATCCACCAACGATGAGTTATGATCTGATGGAGAAAGAAATGAAATAGAAATGAGGAATATAACCTCTAAGATGGTAGTTGTACAAAGCAAAAAACCTTGCCATTGATAAAAAAATTTGGATCTTATATAGAGTCTTACAACCAGTTGAAGAAGTACATGGATAATTTGCGAGAAGTGAACCCAAGGACTATTGTGAAATTTGAGCATTATCAAAGGCAGAATATGGATGACATTCCACACTTCAAAAGGGTATTTGTATGTTTTGAAGCTATGAAAATAGGGTTTTTAGAAGGATGTAGGCCAATCATTGGCCTTGATGGCTATCACTTGAATGGACCCTATGGTGGTTGTGCATTAAGTGCAGTTTCTTTAAATGAAAATGAGGGAGTTCTGCCACTGGTTGTAGTAGTTGTTGAAGGAGAGTGCAAAGACAGTTGGCTTTTCTTTCTAGATTGTCTTAAAGGTTGTATTGGGGGGGAAGAAAATGGAAGACATTAGACCTTTGTGTCAGATAGACAGAAGGTAAACATATTACTATTTACCTGAATTACCGATTGCAATAAATTGTTGTGCATGTTGGCTAACATATTAACAAATTTGTAAGGTCTCATTGATGCAGTGAAGCTGATATTTCCTACAGCAAACCACATATTTTGTTGCAAGCATATATTTGTCAATTTTTATAGAAAATTCACAACTTTGGGAATTAGGAAATACTTATGGATGGCTGCAAGAAGCACACATGGGCCTGAATTTTGGAGCACAATGAAAGAAATAAAGAGTAAAGGGGAAGGTAAACCATTTGATTATTTAGTTGACATCCCACTTGCTTGTTGGAGCAAACATGCATTTTCATCAACATCTAAGAGTGAGCAATATACAAAAAAATGTCTGAATCTTTTAATAGCTGGATGGGAAAAATTAGAGGCTTGCCTATCGTGAAATATTTGATGTTCTCAAATAAAAATGCATGATTAGGTTGCATAAAAGGTTTGCCAAACTCTTTGGAGGGCAAGCTAACACCTGAAGCTAGAATAACCTTGAATAAGGTTATTAGTTCAAGTAGGTCATGCACATTGATTCCAGGAAGAAATGATGAATTTGAAGTTAAGGAAGGGAGAATGAGGTTTGTTGTTAATATGAGGGAGAGAAAATGTAGTTGTAAATGGTGGGACATTTCAGGTATTCCATGTAAGCATGTTATAGTGCGTATTGGATATAAAAGAGATAATCCAGAGGATTATGTTCATGAATATTACTCAAAGGAAAGGTACATCAAGGCATACACTGGTGTTATCCATCCTCTCCCTCTAATAGAGTTAGAAACAAATGATAACACATTACATATGCTGCCTCCACCATTGAAAAGGCTACCTGGTAGACCTAAAGTGAACAAAAAAAAAGGCAAGAAGGTGAACCTAGCCCATCAACTACACACAAACAATCATGCACTATCAGATGTAGAACTTGTGACCAACTAGGTCACAATAAGAGAAGTTTCCAAAGAGACCCAGTTGACTGAAGGGTAATAAATTTATTTTTTTATATAATTACTAAAAATGTTTTGTCAATGGGGTTTACAATATTGTTTTTCACTTCAGGTTCCTCAAAGGCAAGGACATGCATCAAGGCAACCAAATTCAACACAAACACCACGGAGCCAAGCTCATTCAGCATCGACTTCTGCAGGCATTAGAATAAGGCAGTGGGAACAAGAGGAGACACAATAGACATTTGATGCACTTATCATTTTGTTTTTTGTATCAAATTAGCCAAATAGTATAGCAAACTTTAATGCTTAAACAATGTGGCTAGAATCATGTTAGGTATTTTGTCATGCTTGTTAATGTTGATGAATTATGGAATCGTGTAAATTTGTGTAAAATTAGTTCTTGCTTTAAGGATGAGGAGCTTGTAAAATCAGTTGCTTATATGCTGAATTCATAACTAATGTGAAGGATTATCATTTTTTTACTAAATGACATGTGCATCATTGACAGAATTCAAGGTTCATATACAATGATATATATATATATATATATATATCATTATTGCGCATTATTCTTATATATTTTTTAAATTCACTAACATTTTTTTAGGATTATCATTATTTTCTTAAATATGTAAAGATATGTAAACAAATATTTAAATTGAATGCAAAAGGAAATAAGACCATTACAAAGTTCATTCATTACAATAGGTAGCAAATACAGAAATGAAGTAAATTCAAGTATTTACTTCACCACCAACCCCCTTTATCCATAGAAGCTCCCCCAAATCCAACCTTATACCCGCAAATAAAATGGTTCTTATTTACAATAACACAATATTTCTTATAAAAAGTGCCTTTAAACTAAGTTAATATTCTACATATCAGTTCCTTAAGCCCTACCACCAAAAACCAAAATAACAACAACCATCAACACAATAGAAAAAATTACACATCCTGAAATCATCGTCCTCATATAACCAAGGCCACCATCAAATGCTTCAATTTTTTCCTTCAACCTTCAATTTTCAATCTACAAATTCTCAATATCATCTCTTATTTCATTTAGGACGGCCAATGTGGTGTTGTTCACATAAGGCCTTTACCTATAATAAGTATTTACGTTGCCAACACTTGGACTTATAGGAAATGTAGCAGCTGGCTGACACCAACCAAGAAACCCTAAGCATTTCCCATAAATACAGTAGAAGTACAACCTATTTTTATTCTACTCATTTTCATAGATCTTGATCCCAGCTCTCTTTCCACATCCATAATTCATACTCAGGTACCTCCCTTCCCAGCCACTGTCTCCAGTTCCGCTTGATTCAAACATGTTTCAGCAAAAATAAAAAATCACGATCTAAAAAGAATGAGAGGAAGATAGAGAAAAATTTGTAAAATAAAATAGGAAGACATGCATTCTCCACTTTATCATCTATTTTTATTTATATTTAGAGTCATAAGGGCATTTTAGGATTTTAAAAAAACTTTTATACCTTTTACGAGGTTTAAATGTAACAATGGACGAAAAATTGAACAAAACCCTAACGGAAGGGGGAAACAGATATCGGGGTTAAATCTTAGGGGATTTTTAATTGACTTTTGCAAATGCAGGGACATACTAGTTATTTTAACCAAATCTCAGGAGGTAATAGTAAATTACCCATGTTTAAATCTGATTTTTGCTTGAGGCAAAGCTCTAGTGTGGAGGACAATGAGAAAGCCCCTAGTGATCTTCAACACTCTACCTCCACCTGAATAACTATAACCTTTACTATCAAATATAAAAATAGAAATAAGATTTTGGCCTAAGTCAAAAATATGCCAAACACCCTCAAGTGTTCTCTTGATCTCATCTTGTATTTTAACTTGAATCTATGCCGACATCAAGGAGTATTATTCTCCATCAAAATAGTCCCCATATCTCTTAGTTCATAGGTTGTAAACCATTCCCAATTGCGAGTTACATGGAATATGTAGGCAATATCCAAAATCCAGTTATTTATTGAATTGACCCTACTGTCAATAATAATGAAAAGATCCCCTTAATTGTCAAAATCTTCTACATCTTCAACAGCACTAGCCTCTCCACCTGTATGATCACTTCTCTCAGTCCTATTCTTCAATTTTGAACACTCCGCCATGATATAACCCCTTTTCTTGTAGTGGTAGCATTTCACAATCTTGTTCCTAGACTCTGACCTACTTTTTCTATCATCATCAATGCCTCTCTTAAACATCCTACCACGAACTATAAGACTCCCTGCTTGAGTCTCAAGATTAACCACTAATTGATTAACTTTTTCTTAGAAAATAAAGCATCACACACCTCTACAAGAGAAATCATATCGCGACTATATAATAAAGTATCAACAAAAGTTGCTTAAGACAGAGGTAGGGAACAAAGGAGAATTAAAGCCAAATCCTCATTCTCAACCTTTAGCTCCATGTTTTCCAGGTCAGAAACTATCTCCTTAAAACTAGTTAAATGATCCTCAAGAGATGTACCTTCTGTCATACAGTGAGAGTTCAAATATTGCTTCAAATGCATTTTACTGATGAGAATCTTCTTCATGCACAACTGCTCAACCTTCGTCCATAACCAAGCGGTGGTCTTCTCTTTCAATACATCCTGTAAAATATTATTAGACAAATGCAAATGTATTTGAGTCAAGGCTTTACAATCTCTATATTGCTTAACATACAAGAATTTATGTAGAAAACTTCAAGATGGGAAAAACCCATTGGCAGAGGAGGAGAAAATTTTACTATGTTGTAAAAGAGCATACAAATGAGTGTTAGAGCGGCCAACAATAATAAGATCTTAATTGCTAAACCCTAAAAATAGGAATTTATACAAATAAGGTATAAGTGAAGATAAAATAAGGAGACAAATAGTTTTCCAAATTGAGATCAACTACATTGTTCGTCACACGGCCGTGTTATGCCCTTGCTTCAGGTCATGCTCACCATTGGACAAAATGGCAAATTTCAACACAGTCAATGATACGGTCATATCTCAAACCATGTTACTCTTTGAACTGAATAGCAGATTCTGGCATAAACACCAACACACTCATACTTAGTATGACCTAAAATACGGCCATATAACAATTTAAAACCTCAAAATCATTAAATTTTCATTAAATTCACATCACAAACTCAACAATATGAAAAATATATATAACTCTATATGGTCACAAACTTCAATAAAAGCTCAACAAAAATCCTTACAAGACGAGCTAATTCTAGGACAAGAATATATTATCATGACATTCAATTAACATTTTTTAGAGATTAGATGCCTCCTTTACTTCTAATTCTCATAGCATACCTAAAACCGAACCCAAAAAAAAAAAGGCTTCTTAAATTTGTAATCTTGAAAAAGAAATGAAGTATCAACTAGCATTATCAATCTGGCTAATACATGCACATGAATTATTTAAAAAAAAAAAAATCTAATATATGCACATGCAATCCCTCGGCCCTGGCCACAGGCACACATCTCCTTACACATGTCATTCCCATCCCACTCAAGCACATGTGTCACATCCCATGATTCCTCTTTAAAAAACATAAATAAACTAACGAGATCATCATCCACATGCAAAAAAGTATCTTCTTTTAAGAGCATCAATGGTTGATTGCGAGTCTCGATGCTCTTCTCTAGGCTGCGGGTGCTTAAAGAACTCTTAATACGCGCTTATGTACTTAAGTCAATCAATGGGCATATTGGCCACTGACATAAGGAGCCAAACAATTAAAGTCAATCATATGCGGCATAGTAATATGAAATCATATGCAACAAAGCATTTGCATAACATGAAGTGATTAATATACAACATTTGCACGATATGAAATGTTAAAAGCATTTATCATAAAGCAAAAAAATGTTGAGCATTTGAATAATATGAACTCATATACAATAAGTTACAAATTACAACTCAATATCTAAAACTTGTATAATTCATCTAATTTGATATTCTTCAAACATTTGCATGGCTAAAATATCTCCAAAAATTGTGCAATCATGTTGAATAATTTAAAGATAAATGAAAATCTTTATAATGTACAATTATTCAGTTGATTTCTGTCGGTCTGAAATCATCAGGCAACAGAAATATTTTTAAAACAACCAGAAAAAGAGAATATATTTTTTGGTACAGGAACGGCTACAACGGGATGTGACACCACCAGGACCCAACAATCTTGATGCAATAAAGTTAACAGCTCAGCGGGATGAACATTCAGTCATTGACATCCTAAAGGAGGAGAGCGGGCACAATTGGCGAGAAAGTTAGTAGCAGGATTTGCATCTTTGTAAACTTGTTTTAATGACACGTGCTAGTCCTGAGTTCCACAAACATTTAAGTGCATTCACCAAAGAACCATGACCATGAATATATATATATATATATATATATATATGAAGTAATTGGATTCAAAATTCACTAAATTTAAATTATTTTAGTTTAATTTGAATAAAATTATAAAAGTATTGAAATTTTTTTAATAATTAATTTAACGTAATTATATAAATTATAATTTAAATTAAATTTTATTTAAATAAAAATAACTTTTTGCTAACCGATGATAATGACTATTAATAAAGAGTTTCCAATTTGACTACTTAACTGTGGACATAGACATATAAAATAGATAAGGAAGGTGTGACAAATTTTTTCCTAGGTGTATTATATTCCCAGATTAAATTTGTAATATATAATTTATGCTTTTTTTTTATGTCTAATCAATATAAATAAAACATATAATATATATATTATGAATCTGACAATTAAATCTAATATATTCGAAGTAGTTAAAAATCTTGCCAGAATGTATGGATAGTGCAAATATTCTATTAAAATGAGATGAAAATGCCAAAATAAAATAAAAATAAGATACATTAGATATCAAATATGGTAAAATTTTAATTAGAAAATAATCTTAGATATTTCTGATGAATTAAAATTAAAATTTTGAAAAAACTTTAAGTGAAAAAAAAAATTAAAGTTTCAGTAATCCAAAAATTTGCAGAGTTGCGAAAAATCATACCCTAACAAAAATGAAATGCTGCACAAGATTTATTGCCCAGATATGGACCAACATGTTAAAAATAAAGAAGAACAGGAAAGATTCTAATTGGTCCAAATAAATGAATGAACTGAAACATATTGGGGTCACTGACCTTCCAAATCACACCATTGCTATGATTGATTGCTTTGGTTGCTTCAATGGTTTGCACCACTAAAAACGATGTGCTGTCATTTTTACTTTTACTTTTTTTTTCCTTTTCTGAAATATTGAAACGTTTTCTTTGTCACGCTTGGCAACAATTTCCTCGATAGCATCAGGATAGGGAGTGTTCTTATACTCTCTTCTTCACCATTGTGCAGTTATTGATTGATCTATCCATCAGATATTAGTAAAAAAAAATATTTATATCTAAAAATTTATATCTGGATTCAAACTAAATTATTTATATATGAATAAATTTTTTCACAATAAAAAATATATAATTATATAACATAAACTGGATTATTATAACTAACAAGCAAGACAAAACAGTCTTTAAATTGGGATTAAAAAAAAGAAATAGATAAAAATGGTGATATATAGCTCATGTTATTTTTTATAACGTTATTTTTTATTAGTTGAGAAAAGAAAAGTGTAAGAAGGCTTGAGTATTACTTGAAGACATGTGTAATATATAACCCTAATTAGTTGGGGTTGGCTTGGCTCTCAAAAATTCTTAAGAAATTTTCATAAACTATAGCAAGGAATCTTGCATATTTCTTCTCACTTAAGTAATATTATGTACTTGAAATATGATATATATAATTATGCTAAATCAATTGTTAAAAAAAAATTATATAAAATTTTTTATTATTCTTATAAGTTTATTGAAATTTAAGTGAATTAGTCTAACTCAACGAGTTCTAAACATTCTGCATTTCTTAAATAATACGAGGAAGAAAAAACCGTTTAACCAAGTGGCATTGGCTTTTTTTTTTAAAAGAAAAATCTAAATCATTATTAAATACAGGGATTACTGATGTAAAAAATTTATATGTTTACAACTTTTTGCAGCTTTATCTTAATATTTGAATTTTGACAAAAATGTCACAATTTAGCAAATGTTTGGTAGTTTTAGCATAAATAGCTTTTTGGTCAAAATTGAATATAAATGCTGGTATGGCATCTTATAAAATGTTAAATTTACTCTTTTTAATTTTCTAAATCTATCATAATATATGGTATAAAAAAATTTAAACAAGAAATTTTTGACAATTTTATCCCAACTTTTGACTTTCGATAAAATATTTTAAATTAGCCAAATTATAAATATAAATAACTATTTATTTAAAATTAAATAAAAATACAAACACAACAATAAAAGAATTAAATTTACTATTGGAAAATTGTTGTATATATAAATGATTTTATATTTATTAATTTCAATCATATTTAATATAAATTTTAATATTGATACTAATTTATACAAAAACTATATAGTCTACCATTAATATTTTATTTTTTTAATTTAATAATTTAAATTTTATTTATATTAAATAAGTATTATATGGTTTTGCCATATGTAGTTTTTTAACTTAAAAAATTATTACTCTAGATAATTTAAATTTTTAGTTATTTCATAATTATTTATTTACCAGTAATAAAAAATATTTAATTTTAAAATGCAAAAAAAAAAATTGCCATATTCACTACATATATGTATACATATGGACGCGCACACACACATTTACATCATTTTAAAAATTATTAAAATAATAGTCAAATACAAATTTAAAAATTGATTACATATAAATTAAATTTTTAATGATCGTGCCAGCACTCTTTTATTTAATTTTGATCAAATAATTTTAAATTAAAATATTTTTTTTTAAATTAAAAATAGAATAAAATTGTCAAAAGTTGCAGACATTTGAATTTTTATGTCAATGGATCTTTACGAATTTTATAATATTAAGTGTAAATTTGACATTTCATGAATGAAATGTCAATATTTTTTTGTTTAATTTTGACCAAATATCTGTTTGTGTCAAAATTACAAATAATTGTTAAAATTGGGATATTCTTACTAAAATTTTAAAAATTGAGATAACTTGAAAAAAAAAAAAAAAGCAAAGGTTTAGATGTTTTATACTGATAGGCCTAAATGAGACATTATATAGTGATCCTAATTTTTTATAAGTTGAAAGGTCAGACCAATAAAAGTTAAGCATCCATATATATATTAAATCTTGAGCCTTAAAGTAATTAAGCTAAAAATTTAATAAGTGTCTATCTTGATATTTAAATATTAACTCTAAAAGCTAATGTGTCAAATTATTAAAAATTCTATTTTTTTATTAAAAATAAAATATTCACCATATTTATTTAGTATTATTTTGTAATTAAAACACTATTATGCATATCTCAATACTACTTAAATTCTAACGATATTTATATACTGCATATTTTTCTATCTTAAATTACTCAAATATTTTTTTCAAACCTTTAGAAATTTAGTATTATTTTTCAACTAAAACACTACCATATATACTCTAATACTAATATAATAATTTAAAAAATAATCTTATTATAACTAAAAAATTATAGTAACAAAAATTAAATTTATAACTAATCTTATATTTTGGTATTCACTTCTAAAACTTTGTGTAACATCATTAAACCTCAGAGTAAACCTCTATACTATTTACTATACTATTAATAAAAATTTATTATATTATTTATTTATGTTAAAAAATTTTATTATACTATTTTTCAAATTATATAAACTCTATGTAAATTTTATTATATATATATATATATCTTATAATTTGAATTTTTCACTAATAAAATATATTAAAATATAAATAAATACACGCGAATATACTACTAGGTTAATTAAATACAGGGATACCAACGTGTGTAAATTAACAACCTCTGTGGCTGGTTATATAAATCAATATAATAGATAGAAACAAAGAGTAGAAAGAGCTAGAATTATAAAAGCTTAAGTTAGAACATACAAATGGAGGAGTTGATTAGCAAGAAAACCTCTACAGCACACTGTTTAGTCTTAGCCTACCCAGTCCAAGGCCATATAAACCCTATGCTTCAGTTCTCCAAGCGACTAGTACAGAAAGGCGTCAAGATCACATTCGTTACTACTCGAGCTGCCTTCAAAACAATGCACAGAGCTGCAGCATCATCCTCTAACTCTATTGGGCTTGAAACCATATCTGATGGGTACGACGAAGGTGGTGTAAGCCAAGCAGGGAGCATTGAAGCTCATCTAGATCGGTTTTGGCAAGTTGGGTCCATGACGCTTAGCGATCTTGTTGACAGGCTAAGTAGTTCAGGTCATGCTGTTGATTGTATAATATATGATGCATTTATGCCTTGGGGTCTTGATGTAGCCAAGAAGTTTGGGTTGGTTGGTGCTACATTTTTTACTCAATCTTGTGCTGTTGATAGCATATATTATCATGTCCATAAGCAACTTATTAAACTTCCTGTTTCCAAGACAGAAATTTTTATCCCAGGATTGCCTCCTCTTGAATCTCAAGATATGCCTTCTTTTATCTATCATTTGGGGTCTTATCCTGCTTTCTTCGATATGCTTGTGGATCAGTTCTCCAACATTGATCAAGCTGATTGGGTTTTCTGCAATACATTCTATGAGATAGAAAAAGAGGTAACATATAGACATTATCATAAGATAATGGTTGGTTCATTAAAATATAGACATTATCAAGCAGATTGGGTTTTTTGCAATATTGCTGGACTTTTTATAAAGTTATTCTAATCTTTAAAATTTGATAAAAAAATTCAGAGATAAATCTCAGTTTGTGTTTCAGTCAATATCAATAGAAAAAAAGTACAAATGTGATGACTTTAGAAAGGATGGTGGTGTCGCATCATCAGCGTGTCGTAGACCACAAAAAATTTAAAAAATTGAAATTCTTTTTTTTTTTTTGCATGACACGAATCATTACCTTTTAAAAAAAGCTACTCAAATGTCATGTATACTTTTTTTTTTATTAATTTTTATTGAATTAGAAGTTGTGTTAAAATTATAAATAATTAATCTAATATTAAAAGTTGGAATAAATTTACTATAAGTCCTAATTTTTTGTGCCAACTGGCCATAATTGTTGACAATATATTTTGGTTGTTAGCATTTGACATGTAAAATTTCTAATAGGTGGCAGATTGGCTTGCTAGACTCTGGCGATTTAGAACAATTGGGCCATGTATACCATCTTTGTGCTTGGATAAACGGCTTGAAGATGACTTTGGACTCAGCCTTTTCAAGCCGAATTATAATGGATGCAGTGACTGGCTAAACGATCGGCCGAAAGGGTCTGTTGTGTATGTATCATTTGGGAGCCTAGTTGATCTTGGAGCAGAGCAAATGGAAGAACTTGCTTGGGGATTGAACCGAAGCAATAATTACTTCTTGTGGATTGTGAGAGCATCAGAGGAGGCTAAACTACCGGAGCGTTTCGCGGAGGAAAATTGCGAGAAAGGGTTGGTGGTGACATGGTGTCAACAATTAGAAGTTTTAGCACACAATGCAATAGGATGTTTTGTTACACATTGTGGGTGGAATTCAAGCTTGGAGGCTTTAAGCGTGGGAGTTCCAATGGTAGCAATGCCACAAAACACAGACCAAAGCACCAATGCTAAGTATATTAAAGATGTCTGGAAGATGGGACTTAAAGTTCCAGTTGATGACAGAGGGATTGCCAGAGGGAAGGTGATTGAATGTTGCATAAAGGAAGTAATGGAAGGAGAGAAAGGGAAAGAGATCAAAGAGAATGCTAGGAAATGGAAGAAATTGGCAAAAGAGGCAGTAGATGAAGGTGGAAGTTCTAATAAAAATATTGATGAATTTGTTGCTAGTTTGGTTCAACACTACTAGAGATTACATTTTGAGTATACCCTATAAGATCAAAATCATTAATTGTGGGTGTTAGGAGAGAGTTTTTTTAATTATGAGTACGTGAAACCACTATAGTGAATTCTATTGAACTCATTAGCAATGATAATTTAAAGATAACTCTTTCATGTTGAGGATAATTTTTATTCTATTATTTTTTTAAGGTAGTACAAATGGTTAATTCTCAACATCATAAAAGAGTAGAGAAAGAGGGGATGGAGGGTTCAACACCTTTTGTCACTTTGGCTACTCGTAGGGGATTACGGAAATAGCAAGTGCTACTCAATTCCACTTGCGACAATAATTTAAGATTGTATTTAGATACAAGTATTTAATTTGAAATTTTAAATTTCATATATTAAATATTTAAATGTATCAATTTTAAATAACGTATAATTACATGTCATTTTAAATTTTTATTAAATTAATTTTGAATTTATTATAAATTTATTTAAAATTCTTATGGACATAAATTAATGAAGTTTTAAATAAAAATTTTAATTGAAATTCAATCCTTACTCATTTTTTTTTTCTATTCTAACTAACATTAAGTAAGTTTTATTTTAATGACACCACAAAAATCGAAATGACGGCCTTAGCCTAGACTATCAGTATATGTTTAATTGGCCACGGCTAGAAATAGTTTAGGCTTGGTTGGCCCCTACCTGTTTTATGTAATTCAATTAAATTGATGAAATGATTAATAATGTTTATTATTAAGAATTTAGCTGGATGTTAAAAAAAAAAAAAGAATTTAGTTGGATGTCACTTTAATTTGTCGTAGGGTCATTTTCTAGAAGTAGAATTATCAAAGTTCGCCACGTCTTGTGGGACAATGGCTATTTTTTGAAAGAACTATAAAAGTTTTGCCATGTTTGGAGAGCCAATTCAATGATTTTCACAGCAAACCAATACCAATTTCTTTTGATAAATTACTAAAACCACTTAAATTTACTCATATATCTTAGTGGATTCCTAATATTTTGATAATAACATCACTTAGTTTTGTTTACGTTATATTAACTCATCTCTTAATTTTGTTGTCAAATCATGGATTAAAATATAATTTTCTAATAAAAAATATATTTTTTTAATTTTTAAAATTTTATATTTTTAAAATTTATATTATTTTTTACTTTTTAGCGTTTATATCACTTTTTAATTTTTTTTCACAAGTGAAAAATAAATTCACTTATTTAAAATATACAATTTTTATGATATATATATATATATATATATAATCATGACTTATAGTGCTTTTTCTAATTTAATCACAACAGTTTAATTTTGGCAAATTAAAATATGAATCACTTGCCAAATATATGGTGAAAGAATGCTGACATGTCAGACGAGAGTTGGCCTAATGATCCACATCAAACATTTAATTCCCACGTTAAAACGATGCGTTTTAAGCTTCAAGACAAATAAATAAATAAATAAAAGGACAGATTAAAAAAAATTTACCATCTTTAACGCTTTTGGCAAATTCGACATATCTTTTTAATTTTGGCAATATTGTTCACCAGCTTTTTAATTTTTGAAATTCAAAATACCAGTGAACTCTTTGACAAAAATTAATAGGTGTAATAGTTAAAGTTATCTTTAATTTTTTAAATGGGATCCATTTAGAATCTAATGGACAAAATGGAGCATGCTAAGATTTCAAAACACACAATTTTAAATGGTTCTATCTATCTATTCATTTTGGGAATTAAGCTTTTAAAATGGTGCATTTTGAAAGTTTAGGGTCTGTCACACTCGTACTCTACTATAGATACATTTGCATACATATTACATTGCATATATATATATATATATATTGGTTAAGTTTAAGTATAAGCTAGTATACATGGTTAGGCTAGTGTATCGGGTTAAGCCGTGACTTGTGCCCAATCGAAGAGCGAGAACTTTTAAATTTTGATGTAACTCGGAATTAGTAAAATTATGAGAATAAAAGGGATTAGGATTTAAAAATAAAATAAACGTGCTAAAAAGTTTAGAATGATTTGGACTCAATTGAAACAAATAGACGTGCTAAAATGTAAAATTGGAAGCTCAAGGATTTATAAAAAATTGAAGCTTATCATTAAGGGTCAAAGGGGTATTTTACCTTTTAATTGTCCTAAAGTGAAGTCTAGAAACCATCTTTACTTATCTTATACGGAAAAATTTGTGGCTTTAGAGAAAGAGAGAAAGAGCATTAGTTGTTAAGAAAAGAGAAAGAAAAAGAAAAGAAAAGAAAAGAAAAGACGTAAAAACATAGCTGATTTGATTCTCCTTATAGAGGTTGGTTCTTCCAAGTCAATTTTGAAGATTTAAATCAATTTCAGGCCATTAATCATCTTCCTTAAGGCTGTTTTACTTCAATTGGTAAGTAATTTTGGTGTTTTGGTTGATTTTAAGTTAGGTTTTCCATGCTGCGAATTTTGGGTTCTATATGTCTGGTTTGACAGTCTCAGTATTATGATCATAAGTTGAGTTATAGAGCTCCAAATTGAGTGTTCTTTGATGATTTAGAAAATTTAACGAGTCCTATAAAACTTTTTATCTTTAAGGTTGAGAAAAATCAGTCATTAAGTTAGATTAATAAAATAAAACATTTTGATGCTCACTCTGTTTGTGTATAGTGACATGGTTGTGTTCAGGTGCTTATATCTCACCCTATAGTTTTCTAAATTAAGTGAAAATTTTACAGAAATTCATATACATATAGATTTAATACTGATTCAAAATTTAGCTCAAAATTCATTTTCTATAAGTCCCAGAAATATTTCTAAGTTAGCTTATAAACCAGGTTTACAGAGTTCATGATTTAAGAACTATTCTCAGTATTTTTGGTATATCTTGCACTAGGAAACTCAAAATTAAGTTTTGTTTGATTATAGAAAAACTGGAAAGCTTTATCTAAAACTTTTTAGTTTTGAATTGGAGCTGATTCCATCTATAACATTCTCAATTGAGGTCGTATTTTTAGTTGCTCTGTCTGCCAGGATTATTGACGCTGATTATGTTGAGCTATCTTTAAGCCCTTTGATAGTTGAGAAATTGAAGTAAAATTTTTATTTAGGATACTAGACATATATATCTGAGTCTGGTTAAAATTTGAGGTTAAAATTCCTTTTATATAGGTCGAAATGATTTTTCTAAGTTAGGTCTGAAAACAACTATTTTAGAGTCAATGAAACTAATTTGTTAAATTAAGCTTAATTGCATTTTATGCATATCATTTGGGGGCTGCATGGTTAGATTAATATGTGAGATTATT
>CATIWM010023182.1:0-29372 GCA_949671775.1 Mallotus repandus | reverse complement strand
ATAAAAATAAAAAAGAGAAAAAAAGAAAAAAAAAGGAGAGAAGGAAAAAAAAGAATAAAATAAGAAAAGAGGGAAAAGAAAAAAGAAGAAGTAAGGAGAAGATAAAAAAGAAAAAAATAAAAAAGAAGGGCAAAACTAAAGAAGTAAATAAAAAAGATGGCATTTAAGATAAAATTTTCTTATTTTTAAGCATTGAAAAATGATTTCCCATTCCAAGAATAAGAAATTATTTCCCCTTATTTTTAAGTTATTTTCTGTTAATGAACAATTTATTTTCATTTCCTATGGTTATTCATATTTAAATGTTATTTTATGTTATTCTTGTGACTGTGGAATTATGTTGGAACTTCCTGCCAATTTGTTATGTTTGATTGAATTTGTGAATAGATGAATGGGTATACATATTTGTGCTAACCTATGTTTTGCAGGTGTTTATTAGATCTAAAACTAAATGCATTTTTTCGCATTTTTCTCTTTTGTATATATTTACTAAGAAAGCCATGTAAATAATTGTAAATAAATCTTCATTTCCTATTTCTGCTCTATTTTGCTATGGATGCATGTGTGTATATATAAACTATCATACTAAAACTAGGGTGATGTGGAATATGTAACGAATCTTACCTAATGAGAAGCAGCCAAGTAGAAAAGAATTTCCAAACTCAGAATCTCTGATTTTATTTTTTGTTTATTTTTCGTATATTTTTAGCTTATTTACAGCATATGAAACAATCATTCAACCATTTATATATCTAATGAAATTTAAATATCCGAAAAATCTAATCTACAATTGAAATATTAATACTCATAAATTCAATATATGCTTTTGTCAATTTAGAATATATTTTTTATATTTTACGTTTCTGATACAATATCCTTATTACAATATAGTTTACTTTCCATATATTTTATGTTCTCATAAAATATCTTTGTTGTAGTATATTTTACATTTCTAACACAATATCATAAAAATCGACTTCTAATAAAATTTTTATTTACAATAATAAAAAACAACTACTATTTTTCATTTATTATAATGGAGAATAGAGTGAAATTTTCATTTAAAAAAATTTCACTATAATTCACTATAATATATGTATATGTTTTTGTTCTTTAACATGAAATATGTGATTAATAGAGTAAGGCAGGCTAGCCCTATTTTATTTTTTAATTTTCCTTTATAAGTATATATATATATATTCTTTAACATGAAATATGTAATCAATAGAGCAAGGCAGGCTAGCCCTCTTTTATTGTTTAATTTTCGTTTATATATAAAGGAAAATTAAACAATAAAAGAGGGCTAGCCTGTCTTGCTCTATTGATCACAAATTTCATGTTAAAGAACAAAAATATATACATATATTATAGTGAATTATAGTGAAATTATATATATATATATAAATATATAAACAAAAGTATGAGATGCATTCGATCTTTCATGCTACAAAGAGATCCAAAAAACAAAAGATCAAGAATATATTTTTAGCTATCTGAATTCTATTTGTATAACTATATTTATAAATAATATAGGGTGTTTGTTTATAGGTTAGTTGTCCTAATTTTTTTTTAAATAAAAGCTCAAATCCTAATCGCCAAGTTAGAGTTAAAAAACCTATTTTTGATTTTTTCATATATTTTTTTTTGCGACAATTTCATACAAAAGAAAAAATCATTAAAATTCATGTAATAGTTGTTGGGTGTGAGCCGCAAGTGCACGGTGTTGACCAATATAAAAATATCATCCCACAGAGATTTTGATCCAATCACCTATTTACTAACCTCTTATTGTCTAAGGCTAGAAATAAATGTATGTAAAATTAATCTAAATTGTGAATTCAAGAAATCTACTTCAAAGATAGAGAAACAATTCAACAAAATTAATAAACAAATTATATTTATGAAAATTGCTAGGAATTAAATCACCTTACAATCACTAACTACCCAAATTTACTACTCAATTAGCCATGCATATCCTGAATTTTTCTAAATCATTAATCAATCTCTCTCAAGCATCAATTAATTTAAATTCATACTTATCAATCAAGGTAATAAAGACCAAATTCTCATTGCAATCTAAATACCTAAACATCAAAATTGTGAACTATGAAGCACAACTGAAAAGGGAATTTAATCAACTCAATTTATCTTTAATTTTGAGCTAAGTTAAACTTGTGTTTATTGGTCCATTAGAATTACCATCTCTCAATGCATAATTCCAATTAAAATTATGTTATTGGTGGCCAATCAATACCAAGCATTAAGAACAATAAACACAATATGCAATAACTAATGTGTATATTAAATTGAAAGCCTAGATCATGTTCGGATTATTGATCCCTAACCAAGAAAATTTTAGCCTAACATACTCTAAAAAATTCACAAGACCCATAATAAAAAGTATAAGAAAGAGAAGAAGGAGAAGAAAATAGTTATGATTAATCTTGATGCTTGAATCTTCAATCTTCACTTTCCTGAGGTTTTTTTGATTTTCTAGGGTTATTTTGTGTATTTTTCATTGCTGTTCTCCTTTAGAATTCCTTCTAAAAATCCCCTAAAATTCATTTTAAATAGCTTCCTTTAAGTTGCCATAAAAATAACTTTCCTTTGAAAGTAGTTTTAGGGTGCATGACCATGCATTTTTTAGTGCACAACCGTGCATGTTTTAGTGGACAATCGTGCTTGGTTGCTTTTTCTGCAGCTCACTATTTTTTAAATCAGGTACAACTGTACACTACCGTGTTAAGTAGTTCATGTTCCAGCTCTGATTTGTACTCTTCATGAAAGTTGTAGCTACAGAAATAAGCTTTCCAAAACCTCTTGAATCATCTAAATTAGACCTCTTTAGCTCAAAATATCACTAAAATACTAAGAGTTGCACATCCTAGAACGCAAGCTGTATACGTTGAGTTCGACTCAAGACTTAAAAGCATAAACGACTTAGCTGTTGACAAGTACGCTCAATTTGGAAAGCTTAAGATGTCTAATTAAAATGTTTAGAAGACCTTTTTCTTATTAAAAAACTCCAAGGATGTCAAAAGCTTCATGAAATATTAGAGGTCAAATTAGCCAACTTTAAAATCACTCCTTAAGATCCAATCTACTCATTCACAAACATCAACTCATATTTTTATAAATAAATATTTAAATTAAATATAAATGAGCAAAAAATATGCAATATTTGACTCTCATCAAATACTTCCACACTTAACCTTTGCTTTTCCTCAAGCAAAACACATAAGAACACCTTTCAACATAATGAAGTAAACACATTGCCAAACTTTACTTAGCCATCCGTAACAATCTCCAATTAATAAAAAACTTATAATTACAAACTAAACTGATAACTCAAAGTCAAAGACATAAGAATTATCAAGTGGAGAGCAAAAGTTTCAGTTGAATTTTGGAAAATTTATAAGTTAACATCTAAGAAAAATGAAAGCAAATAGAACAATTTTCTTAACCTTAGCAACTTTAGAATCTAACACATAAAAGGTAGCAGTATTTATATATATAATTTAAATTCTTTCCACTCTTAGTATCCCCAATCGTTTCTGCACTACTAAATGTGGATACTGCTGAATGGGTCCTTTGGATACTTATACTCTTTTTAGAGCATTGGGGTAGTTTTAAAGCATATAAAGATTTGAAAATTGATATTTTAGCTCCTTAATATAAGAGAATTTTTTTTATTGAGCTATAATATTATGTGTCAAACCCAAAAAGCAAACTAAAGATCAAAATTTATAGTTCTACTTACAAACATCTTACTCAAACATCAAGTTATAAAATTCGATCACTCAAAAGAAAAGTAAGCATTAAGTTCATTAAAATATCAAAAGTCCTTAACCACAAGTTATCAATCTAGCTTGAAAACCACAAATTAATCATCAAAAGGAGATTAATACACATGTTCAAGAAAGTCACATCCAATGTATCTAGCTCATCATAATGATAGATTGCAGAAATTGAAGTGTTTACATGCAACATTCAATTACTACACTTCCTAAAAATCTACCGAAAGAAATTAAAAAATATTAAGTAAATATAAAATCTAACAAAATGCTTATCACATGCAAATGCTAAACCCTTCCCCCACACTTAATCTTCGCATTGCCCTCTATGTGAAAATCAAGCATGCCACACAAACAATACACAATAAGTAAAAAAATAAAAAAATAGTCATAACTAAATAAAAATAAAAATAAAGGACTAAAAAAATTAAATAAATCTAAAGAAAGTGAATAGTTTTAATTAAGGTCGTTATCTTGACCAACTTCCCTTAATTTTCATTGTTGAAGTTAAGACTATAAAGCGAGATTGGCCTTCTCCTAAGGCATTAAGCCACCATAATATATCTTGCATCAATTTCTATTGGCTTTAAACGTCTCACTTGTAGTGTTCATCAACTCTAGAACTCTATGTGGAAAAACACGTACCACTTGAAATTGACCACTCTACCTTGATTTCAACTTTCTTGGAAACAACAATAATCTAGAGTTATATAACAACACAAAATCACCCACTTTGAAAACATTTTTAATGATATGAGCATCATGCCACTTTTTTGTTTTCTCCTTGAACAACTTGGCATTTTCATAAGCTTGAAACCTAATGTCATCAAGCTCATTCAGTTGTAACAGTCTCTTCTCACCTGCAATTTTCATATCAAAATTTAGTAATTTGATTGCCCAATAAGCTCGATGCTCCAACTCAATAGGAAAGTGACAAGCTTTCCTAAAAATTAGCCTATACAGTGAGAGACCAATAGGCACCTTGAACGTTGTTTGGTATGCCTATAATGCATCATCTAACTTCATGGCCCAATTTTTTCTTGAAGTTCTAATTGTCTTCTCTAGTATCTTTTTAAGCTCGTGGTTGGTTACTTCCACCTGTCTACTCATTTGGGGGTGATATGGAGTTGCCACTGATAAGTATTAAAAATGTCATATTTTAAGCACTAAATAATTGCATTTCATTATTAGAATTATAAGTTTTTAATGTATAAAATCATGTTTTAGGTATACATTGCATTTAAAGTTAAAATAATATTAAATTTATCATTTTATAAATTTTTAATTACTTTTTATACATTTTACATTGCTTTAGTATTAAATTTTATAGGTTCCTTTAGTTAGGAATCTATGTTGGAAGAAAAGCAATGAGAGCTTAAAGCTAGGAGCAAATTTGGCCATTGAAAAGGGCAAGATAAGTAAGATTTTAAAGTAGAGTAGCGACACAACTGTGTCACATTTCAGACATAGTTGTGTTTGATTCAAACAGAAGGCTAAAGTATATTCTAACATAGTTGTGTTAGAGGAGCAACACAGTTGTGTTAGAGAGTTGAAATCTGAAAGAATTTCACGTGATACAACCATGTAACTTGGGCGACACAATTGTGTCAGTATGATAAGTCAAATTTAGAAAGTGTTTTTAGGGTTTTTTTAGTGAACTCTAAAAATAAAATTTTTTTATTTTTCAGTCATACACAATTTTAAAAGGGTGCTGCCTCACAGAATAGCACTCTCTTACATAAGAATTATTTTATTTTAGTTTTAATTTTTAATTTTCAACTCAAGCTATTGGATTGAAGGACAAGGGTTGATGATTCAAGATAATATTAAGCAAGCTGAATAAAAAGAGTTTTTCTTTTTCTATTCTCTTACTCTTAATTTATTTATTTCTAAATATGTTATTAATCTTCATCTCTTGTTGTTTTTCTCTAATTTCTATGAGTAACTAAGTTGGTTAGTTATTGGACCCGGCTTAATATGAGCTTAACCAAATAAATTCTAATAAAAGGTTATGCATTTCATGAGAGTTATTAGACTTAATGCTTTTCATAGGCTTAGCTACCCTTTGAATTAAACTAGAAACTAGGGTTAGATCAAGAGATTAATTCTAGCAAGAAAAGCAATAACAATCTATTAATTCAAATTGACTTAGTCAAGTGACACTTCAATATTAATATTCCATAGAAGATTGCTAAAATAAATTGGTTATGATTAATTATTTTTGGTAGTGAGAGCTAAATAATCACTTAATTATCATAATTGATTAATTGTGAGAGTACTTGAGAGAGACATCACAATATTAAAGATGCTTTGAAAATGAAATGTTAATCATAATAATTTAGAATTTATCATCTTTAGAATTAATTTGAGCCGGGGCATTTAAACCCTAACGCCTTTAATCTTATATATTTTTGATAAGTGTGAAAAATAGTGAATTTTGAGCACTAAATTATTATATTTTTATATGTTAAGGTGTTTATTTTATTCTTGAATGTTGGTATTTCACTTAAATTCCATGAAAAGTAGGTTTTTAAAGGTTTTTATAATTTTTGTTGATTTTTGGTTTATTTTTAGTTTAATTTTGGTGTTTTGGTGTTCATTGGTTAGGTGTGCCCAAGTTTGCATTATGCAAGTGAAAATTATACTGGAACTTGAAGAGGAAAACTCAAAATCTCCATGAATTGAAGATGTTGAGGCATGCACAGCCGTGCACATGGGAGTGTACGACCAATCTTGAGCCTGAAAATTTCACTTCGCAGAACAGATAGTGATGGACAACCATGCATCAAAATCTATAAAGCCATGCACCAAATTCACATCCATGCGCATGACCAATCCTTGTTCGATAATTCCTAAGATAGCAAAAATGCACAGCTGTGTGCACGACCAATCCTGGTTCAATGATTTCTAGAGCAGCAGTGATGCACAACTGTGCATATGGAAGTGCACAGCAGTGCACTTCGGCGGAAATCAATTTTGGAAACTATTTTTAGGGCTTGTTTGAGAATTTATATAAATAGCCTTTGTTTTGCCTCTTTTACAGAGGTTGGCTGGTTTGAATTTCAGTTAGTCAATTTTATCTTTTGCTATAGAACAAATTTATCTTTCATTTTTTGCTCTGGATTATTACTCAAGCATTATGAAGGCTAGAGGATTGAGGAACATTTTGCAATCACTTTCAAGAGAATAAAAAGGGGTTTTGTATTCTTTATTCTCCGTACTTAAGTTAATATTATATGATGGTTGTGTTTGCATTATTAAATTCTTCTTCTTGTCTTTTTTTTTAATTGCAATGAGTAGCTAAATTAATAGTTAGGGTTTTTAGATATGGCTCAAGAATGAGTTTAATAGGTTAGATTCCTTATCCCTAAACATATTAACCATGATTATTATTAAACCTAGTGCTTTTCTAGGCTTGATCACCCTGGAATTGATTTAGACAACAGGGTGAGATCAAGAGAAGATCCTTATTGGGAACAAAATAATAATCTCTTAATTAATCAAAATAGGTTGAGAAATGGTTTGGTTGGTTAATATCCCTTGTATGGCTTACTTAATTATAAAAAATAATTAATTATCCTAGGTGCGAGAGCTAATCACTTGGATAGTTATTATGGTTGGTAGAATTACGCGAGTGCTCGAGAGAGACTTTCATATGTCTAAAGATGCCTAGGGAATGGAATAAATGCATAAGTGATAGGGAAATTAACATGATCTTTAGCTAAAATTGAGCCAGGGATAAGAACCCTAACCTTTATTATATTGATAAATTTTCTATTAGTTAAAGCTTATTTTATAGCTCTGTTTAAATTTCTAGTTAAATTAATTTTATTTTTCTTTTTAGTGACATATTTCTTCAATTTTCTAGACAAATAAATACAAAAAGTAATCAAATAATTAACATCTACTCCCTGTGGGATCGATAATCTCTTACTACTTGGACGACTCTGTGCACTTACAGATCTCACCCACTAAGTTTTTGGCGCTGTTGCTGAGGAGTGATAAGTTGATATTGTAATAAAATTTATGTTTTTGATTTAGAAATTTTTATTTCTCTATTTATTTGCATTAATTTGTGTTGTTTTTAATTTCCATTGTCTCTTATAAGCAACTTTGCTAGTGCATGCGCTCAACGCATAATAGTGCTAGACAAGGCGAATTATTGGTATCTCTAGACATTGAAATTGATAGAACTTTTCGTAGGAGATTAAGAAGACAAAGGAACATGATGAATGAAGCTGAAAACGTAGTTGGAAATAGAGTTACAAATGGTGGGCATAATCAATAAGATCCACAACCTGCAGGTCCACTCGAAAATCAGAATAGATCTAATGCACAAAGAACCATAAAGGACTTTATTCGTCCTTACATACAAGGGGATCAAAATCCAATTATGAGAGAAATAGTTGCAGCTAATAATTTTGAGATCAAACTAGCAATGATTCAGATGATTTAGAATTCTCAGTTTAATGGCTTACCTTATGAAGATCCTATCGGTCATATGATCAGATTTTTGGAATACTACCCTACCTTCAGAATGAATGGGGTGTAGCTAGATGCTATCAAATTGATATTTTTTCCTTTCTCACTTACTGATAGAGCAAAAAGATTATTCACCAGTTTGCCGCCTAATTCCATTAACACTTGGAAGGAAATGTACACAACCTTTTTCAACAAATACTTTCCTCCTACCAAAGTGTTGAAGATAAAAAATAAGAACAATTCTTTCTATTAGAGGGAAGATGAAAGCTTCTATGAATGTTGGGATAGATTCAAGGAGTTTCAAAGACAATGTCTAATACATTTGATTCCTACTTGGGATTTAGCTCAATCTTTTTACAAAGGTGTGAATCCAGTGGTCAAGGTCAATAATTATGCTATAGCAGGAGGGACTATTATGTCCAAGACACCAAAGGATGCTCTAGAACTTTTTGAAGAAATGGCTATTACTCAGAGCTTATGGCCTAATGAAAGAGCTATTCCAAGAAAAAGGGGGAGCTATAGATATGGATGGAATGACTATGATGAATGCTAAACTAGATGCTTTGACAAAGAGAATAGACAAAATGGGTCTTAATGCAATTTCACCTACACTTGGGTCATCTTGTGAGTTTTGCCATGATGGACATCCTACCATAGAATGTTAGCAAATGCAAGATTTATCTATGGAGAGTATGAATTATGTGGGTAATTTCAACAAAGGACAACAACATAATCCTGTAATGGGAAACACCTATAATCCTAGTTAGAGGAACCACCCAAATTTTTTATGAAGCAATCAAGGTAATAACTAATGGAGATCTCAAGGACCACCGGGTTTTACAGGAAATAAAGGTCAATAACATCAAGTGGAATCTTAATTCCAACAAGAGAAAGCTTCTTCTTCTTTTGCAATAACTTCTTTAGAAGGTAAAATGGATAAGTTCATGGATATGATCTTAACCAAGATGGATCAATAAAATGAAGCTACCAAAAGATTAGAAGGGAAGTTTGAATAATTGCATCAAGATACTCAATTGATGTTCAGGAACCATTCTTCTTCCATTTATAATTTGGAAGTGCAAGTGGGATAGTTACCTAATTCTTTATCTTCAAGGAATCAGGAAGCACTACCCAGCAACACTGAAAAGAACCCTAAGGAATAAGTGCAAGCTACTACTTTAAGGAGTGGTACAGAATTACAACCACCAAAGAAGAGTGCACCCACACTGACTACTGAAGAAGGGAAGGAAGCAAAAAAAGAGCAAGAGCATGTTAAAAAATAAGTGGAGGACAAGAAAGAAAAGCAAGATAGCAACAAAAAGAAAGAGTCTCCTCCACGACTTAAACCATATGAGCTACCAATTCTATTTCCTTAAAAGCTTAAAAAGCAAGAACATGATCAACAGTTTGCAAAGTTCTTAGAAATGTTTAAAAAATTGCATATTAATATACCATTGGTGGAAGCAATAGCTCAAATGCCCAAGTATGCTCAATTTCTGAAGGAACTTATCTCTAGCAAGAAAAAGTTGCAAGAATTTGAAACTATCACTCCTAACAAAGAGTGTAGTGCTATCATCTTAAGCAAGCTTCCTTTGAAGAGAAGACATCCGAGGAGTCTTACTATGCTTTGTTCTATTGGTAATTTGAATTTTCAAAAAGCTCTTTATGATTCAAGTGCTTCTATTAATTTAATGCCTTTATCTGTGTATTGGAGACTTGGTTTAGGTGAGGCAAAAACTACAAACATATGCTTGCAGCTTGTAGATAGGACAATTAAAAAACCTGAAGGAATTGTGAAAATGTACTGGCAAAAGCTGGGAAATTCATTTTTCCTGTCGATTTTATGGTACTTTACTTTAAGGAAGATGAAGATGTACCACTGATTTTGGGGATGCCTTTCATGTACACAGCCAAAGCAATCATTGATGTCTTTGAAGGTACTCTCACATAAAGAGTCGGGGGAAGAAAGTTGTAATTTTGATGTTTATCGAGGTATGAAACACCCACCTGAATTTGATAATTGTATGCGAATTGATTGGTTGATGATGTTGTGAATGAAGTCCAATGAGGGAGGTTGGCAAAATCTTGTGAATTGGAAGAATTAGAGAAGTGCTTGTAGGTATAAAATTCTGAGAAAGAGTCTTCTAAGTACTCTTCTCCAATGCATAAAGCAGAATGACTTCCAAACACAACACCTATCCCTCCTTCTATTGAAAACTACCTCAGTTAGAACTGAAACCTTTACCACCTCATTTGAGATACACTTATTTGGGTGAGAACCAAACTTTACCTATCATTATTTCATCCAAACTTAGTAAGGAATATGAGTGTTCTAGTTCAGCTGTTGAGAAAGAGAGTACAACCTTTGGGGTGGAAAATTTCAGATATTAAGGGTATAATTCCTTCATATTGTATGCATAAAATACTTATGGAGGAGGGGCATAAGAGTACCATTGAGAGGCAAAAAAGATTAAACCCAAACATACAGGAGGTAGTTAAGAAAGAAGTTCTTAAGTTGTTAGATGTAGGTATCATATATCCCATCTCAGATAGTTCTTAGATTCAATGTGTACCAAAGAAAGGGGGCATGACAATAGTAGAAAATAAGGGGGGGGGGGGGGGATTTGATTCTCACTAGAGTTATTAGTGGTTGAAGAGTTTGCATAGATTATAGGAAATTGAATGTAGTCACTAGGAAAGATCATTATCCAATTCCATTTATTGATCAAATGCTAGAGAGAATTTCAGGCCATGCATATTATTCTTTCTTAGATAATATTCAAAGTACAACCAAATAGCTATAGCTCCAGAGGACCAAGAAAAGACCACCTTTACTTGTCCATATGGTACGTTTACTTATAGGAGGATGCCTTTTGGTTTGTACAATGCATCGACCACATTTCAAAGGTGCATGATGGCCATATTTACAGACTTGGTTGAGGAAATCATGGAAGTATTTATGGATGATTTTTCAGTATCTTGAAATTCTTTTGAGAAATATTTAACAAATCTTGATAGAGTGCTTGCCAGGTGTGAAGAGACTAATTTAGTCTTGAATTGGGAGAAATGTCACTTCATGGTTGAAGAAGGTATTGTGCTTGGACACAAGATCTCAAGTAAAGGCATAGAGGTAGACAAAGCCAAAGTAGACATTATTGAGAAGCAACAGTACCCAACCAATTGTAAGGCAGTAAGAAGTTTCTTGGGACATGCATGATTCTACTAGCATTTTATTAGGGATTTTTTAAAAAATTTCTAAACCTCTTTGTCAATTGCTTGAGAAAGATGCACCTTTTGATTTCATTGATCCTTGTAAAATTACTTTTGACAGGTTAAAAAATGCACTTGTATCATCACCAGTTATTGTAGCACCAGATTGGAGTTTACCATTTGAGCTCATATGTGATGCTAGTGACCATGCCATTAGAGCAGTGCTAGGACAAAGAAAAGATAAAAAGCTTCATGTGATCTATTATGCAAGTAGAACATTATCTGAAGCTTAGATAAATTATGCCACTACTGAAAAGGAGATGCTAGTGGTTATTTTTGCTTTTGATAAATTTAGATCATATTTACTTGGTTGAAAAGTGTTAGTTTTTATAGATCACGCTGCTTTAAAATATCTGTTGACAAAGAAGACTTAAAGCCTAGGTTAATAAGATGGGTGCTTTTATTACAAGAATTTGATATTGTAATAAAAGACGAGAAAGGCACAAAAAATGTAGTAGCAGACCATTTGTCAAGATTGGAATATGAGGAGAGCAAAAGAGCAGCAAATGAGAAGATCAAAGATACATTCCCAGATGAGTCACTCTTTGCTCTTCAAATTTTTGATACACCATGGTTTGCTGATATTGGTAATTTTATTTCTAGTGGTAAATTACCCCTAGAATTTTCTAGTCAGCAAAAGAAAAAACCGATTCATGATTCTAGGGGGTATATATGGGATGATCCTTTTCTTTGGAAGATGTGCAGGGATGGCATTATTAGATGATGCGTACCAAATTAAGAAATTCATTCAATTCTTCATCATTTCCATGGTTCAAGCTATGGGGGACATTATGGACCTCATAGAACTGAATCTAAAGTACTGGAAAGTGGTTTCTATTGGCCATCCATTTTTAAAGATGCAAAGGATTTTATGCAATCTTATGATTTTTGTCAATGAAGTGGAAACATATCAAAGAAGGATGAAATGCTTCAAACAGGAATTTTGGAGGTTAAAATATTTGATGTTTGGAGCATTGACTTTATGGGACCTTTTCCGTAATCAGAAAGTAACCATTACATCATTGTGTGTGTTGATTATGTGTCTAAATGGGTGGAAGCTCAAGCATGTATAAACAACGATTCAAAAACTGTATATAAGTTTCTAAAGAAACTGTTTGCTAGATTCAGGATGCCCAGGATTGTAATTAGAGATGGAGGTACTCACTTCTGTAATAAGAACATGGAAATGTTGTTAACTAGGTTTGGGGTTAGACATAACGTGGCTACACTTTATCATCCTCAGACTAGTGGATAGGTAGAAGTAAGTAACAGAGAGTTGAAAAGAATTTTAGAAAGAACTGTGGGTAAATCTAGAAGAGAGTGGGCTAGAAAGCTTGATAATGCTTTATGGGCTTACAGGACAGCTTATAAGACACCAATAAGTATGTCACCTTTTAGGTTGGTGTATGGAAAAGCTTGTCATCTTCCAGTGGAAATAGAACACAAAGCATATTGGGTAGTGAAGGCTCTCAATTATGAACTCAAGGAAGTATGAGAGAAAATGATGCTTATAAGAACTCTAAACTGTACAAGGAGAAGGTAAAGAGGTGGCATGATGCAAATCAGAGGTAGAAAGAATTCCATCAAGGGGACCAAGTATTACTTTTTAATTCAAGACTGAGACTTTTCCCAGGAAAATTAAAATTGAGATGGTCAAGACCCTTCACTGTGACTAAGGTATACCCATATGGAGTAGTTTAGGTGATGACTAGTAAAGGGGAAAACTTGAAAGTTAATGGTAAAAGCCTAAGAAAGTACTATGGAGGCAATGTTGATGAATATCAATATGTTGTCTACTTGAACAAGTTTGTGCAGTGACACAAGAGAAGGTCTAGCTTATGACCTTTTAAATAAGCGCTTCTTGGGAGCTTAACCAAGTGTATAGTATAATTTTAATTTTTCTTTCTTAATTAATTTATTTTATTTTTATTCTTTTCTTTTATTTTCTTTTATTAACCTCCCATATGCTGAGAAATTCCAGGAACACACTTGCATTGGAATAGAAAGGAACTTGGAGATGACAAGGTTATTGCAGTCATTTGTGGATATTCAGGGAAGTAAACTTTAAAGTTTTCTTTCATTGTTGTTTGGAAAAGTGTGATTATATGTTTTATATATCTTGTTATTGAGAAGTGCTAAGAATTTGGTTAATATTAAGCATTTGTTGAATACAATTGGAAAAGAGAATGGTTGTCAAAGTTATGATATGTTTTATGATGTGTGTTTAAAAGCATTTTGGAGCAGAATATAGGTGCACAGCCGTGCATCTGCTACAACGAAAATCATGCTTATAGGCTTGGGTGTGCATCTAAAAGTGCATAGCCGTGCACTCTCAGACCCCAAAATGCTACAGTCAAGCTTGGACGTGCATCTGAAAGTGCACACCGTGCACTCTCAGACCCTAAAATACTACAATCAAGGGCATTACCTGATTCATCTTTGCGCTTAACTTAAGTGCACAGCCGTGCATTACCTGATTCATCTTTGCGCTTAACTTAAGTGCATAGCCGTGCATTGTGACATTATAGAACATAAAATTGCGCCTTTTTGTGTTGTTCAAAGCAACTCTTCACTTTCTTCTTTCCAAAATCGTTTTAAATAGCATTCTCATAATCTTTACTCAGTATTCTTTTCCTAAACACAAATATTTATTTCCTTTCTTCTCTCACATTCAATCCCTAGATTTTCAAAATCATCATTCCAATTTCTCCATTCTCGATTCACTTTCACTTTTAATCATGCCAAGGCAAAAGTCCCATGCATCCAAGCAAGTTGCTTCTCCTCCCAAACGTTCAAGATTAAGCAGACGCTTAAACAATCCGAAAGGGGAAGAGGAAGAGCAAGAGGTAATGAAATTCCCTTAAACTATTATTTTTCGTAGTGAACTCCAACATAAGAAATTTGACGATATTGTACGTAGGAAGATTCAACCCAATATATACCCGAATAAAAATGCTTTAATGATTTTGCTTTTGTAAAATGTTGGGTGGGAACAATACATGATGCAAGCATATCCTTCTTACCTTAGGCCAATATGTGAGTTCTTATAAGTTTCATTTGGGTAAGAGGGTTAGGTTCATCAATTTTAGGCTTGGTAGTAGAGATTTTCAAATGAAGTTGCCTAAAATGAATGATGTTTTTGAATTTCCCAAAGGGCATGAATCAAATATTCAATTTGATAGGAGTGAATTTTGGAGAGAGTTAACAAGTGATTGGCATGCAATCTATGAGGCTAGGACTTATAAAGAGTCAAAATGCATTCATATGCATTGAGATATGTACACTGGGTCAATGCACACACGATTTTTAGTAGGAAAAGGGGGACTCAGTTATTCTAAACACTAAATTACAAGTCCTATATTGTAATGTGCATAAGATAAAAATAGATTTATGCCATGCTATTTCCTTACAACTAAAAGATGTTGCTCAAATTTTCAATGCGGTGATAAAAATTGGGGGTTTGGTTACGACATTTGCGCGTTATGTCAGATTTGGTATAAATGATATGCCTTTTGAGAAAGTTAAAGGGAAAGACAAAGTGGACTTATCCATGATGCAATAAATAGGGATAGTGCAACATATGTATGATGTTTATAGGCTCACACCACTTGCACGACTCCCCGGTGAACGACAACCACCTCCAAATGAAGAAGAAGAGGAAGAAGAGGAAGAAGAGGTTGATGATATGGTTGAATGAATGGACAATTTAGAACTGTAGATGGCCGTCTTGGATGCCAATGTGGAGGGGTTTACTTGGACTGTTCATTCGATGCATCAAGACATTCATGCATTTTTCATGAATCAAGGATTCGTGCCTCATTCCCTTCAACCATCACAAGAGGAGCAGCGAGATGATGCCCCGCCACAGGAGTGATTTATGTTTTTATTGCATTTTACTATTTTGTTTGTTTCAAGTATTGAGATGTTAGTACAGTTTGATTTTTATTAAGTTTGGTTTATTGGTGAATATATATTTTAATAGTTTCGAAGGGTTGTATGAATGTTTAATTAATTTTAATGCAATAGTTTGTGTTTTTATTTATAATGTGATGTTTGCAAGTCTGAAGTGTGGCTTACATTGTTAAAGGATTGAGATACTATTGGTAAATGATCAAAATTGTACTTCAGTGCATTTTGCATAATGTAATTTTGCAGATATGCACAGCTGTGTATCAGCTATGCACAGTCCTGCACCTGCATTTCCCTAGAATTTGCAATTAGGAATGGGCATGCATTTTAAAGTGCACAGCCATGCACTATCTCAGGAACAAAAAAAGAAACCAGGTGCACAACCGTGCACTCTGGAATGCATAGCCGTGCACCTGCGCAGATGTGCATATCAGAAACCTTACTTTGTTAGCAAGAAAACATTGAGGACAATGTTTAAATTAAGTGTGGGGGGAGGATTTATCAATTTTTGGGAAGTTTTTACAATTTTATTTTTATTTTTGTAGTTTTCTTTTAGGATTTGAATTCAATTACCTTTTTAATTTTTATTTTTCCTTTTTATTTTTTCCTTTTTTGTTAGGTTTTTATTTTTGGAATTTAGTAAGTCAATATTCAGGAAATTTTTTTATTTTTCATTTATTTCTTTCCTTTTTATGAACCATTGAAGTTCTCTTTTCTTCCTAAAGTGAGGAGACAATTTCTAGGTTTTTTTTCATTTTCCTTTAATGTTTAGGGAGAACTCTTTATGTAAAGAATTCAGGCATGCTGTAACCCTAGTCAATTATCATTCTCATTTTTTCTCACTTGCGCTAATAATATTTAACTCTTATTTTGAAGATGTCTCAAGAAAAACATAAACAATCAAGTCAAGGAAAACGTAGTCAAAGGAAAGGTAAGACAATTATGAAAAAGGGTAATGAGGTGAATGATCTCACAAAAGAATATGGTGCCCGCTTTCTCTATTTGCTCACATGGGAAGGGTAAGAAATTTCATTCTCTTCTTAAGCGAAGATTCACCTTGCCTAAATTCTTGGATGATTGTGTGCTATATGACATAGGAGTTGATAAAGATATGGAAATTTTGAGTGACCAATTAGGGTGTCCTAAGTTCTTTAAAATGAAACATGACACTTTGGATGAGTTTACGCTTAAGGTCTACACTACTTTTGAAAATTTGAATGATGACACATACTTGTTTTCGTGTAGATTTTTTAGAAGAAAGTTTCATGTTGATTGTAAACTTATGGCCTATATTTTTGGATTTCCTATTGGGGGACTTAAACAACCCCCAAGTGATTATGACATAGCAGTTTCAATGAGAAAGAAATGATGGTTAGTGGTCTAATTAGGAATCATGCTTATTTGCTAATGCATAAATTCATGGCATATAACATTGTTGGGAAATAAGATAGTGCTAGGGTTTTAAAAGATGAGCTTTTCATGTTATGGTGTATGCATACTAACACCAAGGTTTCTGGTGCTCACTTTATTGTCCAGACTATTTGGCAAGTTTTGTAGGCAAAGAAGGCACCTCTTTCTATGGGGCACATCATAACAGCTTTAGGACAATACTTCTCATCATTCAATGCTACATTCTCTATTAAAGAGATGGGGGTTTTCAAATCCCAAATTTTGGGTGAGAGAGCACTTATCAGGGCTGACATTACAACTAAATGAAGGACTCTCAAAGATGTAGAGAGTAGAAAATGTTATTTGATGCGCCAATACACATTAAAGCATTTAAATAAGTCTTCTTCAAATGATGATGAGGAGAGTAAAAGGAGTAGCAATGAGGCTTGGTTGAAAATGATAGCTGTGGAGAATGAAGCAACTATAGAGCAAATGCTACTACTTTGTATGGACTTGCTAGAGTTAAAGCTCTATGCTAGGATTGATGAGTTTCAAATCATGATGGAGAATTTGCAACAATCATAAGAGAGCCATTTCAAAAGGCTTAAGAAGCTCATGGAGTTCATCAATCCCAACAAGTCCATGCCTCCATCATTGCAATGAAAAAGGGGAGATCTTTCCCAAACTTTTACTTTTATGTTTATTTTTAAAATTTTGTTTTGTGTGTGTTATTTTAAATGTTTTTCATTATAAAGGGGAAGGAATCATGCATTTCATTTTGTTATTGTCTTTCTTGCATATAGTTATTAGGATGCATATCATGCATAACACTTAAGAGTTTATAACCTATTCTTAAATAGAATTTAATTCATTGAATCTAGCTTTCTTGAAAAGATGTGATAATCTTCATTTAATGTGAGTTTGGACTTTTAAGATTAAGGTAATGACTTGTGGTTAGGGACTTTTTAATCTTTAATGAATTTAATGCTTACTTCCGAATTGAGTGATTGAACTTAGAAGTCTTGATTTTTGAGAAAGGTATTTGTAAGTAGGGATTTAAAATCAACTCTTGAAATTAGTTAATGCTTGTGTATTTTGGTGATTAAAGAAAAAAATAAAATAAAAAGCGAGATGGAACGTAAAATATGCACTCATTTTAAAGGAGCTAAAAATCCAAAAATTAAAATCTTTACATGCTCCTTCTACTCCAATGATTTCAAATGAGAGTATGAGTATCCAAAGGACCCTTTATGAGGTATCCACACTGAGTTGTGCGGGAAAGGTGGGGGATACTACAATTGGGAGAACCTTTATATACTATAATTGATAAAGTGCTTAAAAAGTGACTTATGCATGATAAATGTTGGCTAGTTAAGTGTTGGGTTAATTTCTATTTGCCTCCATCTTTATTTTATCTTAATTCTCTATTTTCAGGAATTCAATTGGGAAGTTTGCTCTTCACAGGGTAATTTTATGTGTCTTTGACCTCGAGTGATTATTTTAATTTTTAAGTTGTTAAGCTTTATATTAAGTGAAGATTGTCATAGCTAGTCAAGTTAAAGCTAAACAATGAGTTGCATTCTTTTTAAGAATGGGGTGTTCTCATATTTTACATGAGGACAAGCAAAAGCTCAAGTGTGGGGGAGTTGGTAAATGCAAAAAATAGTGAATTTTGAGCACTAAATTGTTATATTTTTATATGTTAAATTGTTTATTTTATTTTTGAATGTTGGTATTTTACTTAAATTCCATGAAAAGTAGGTTTTAAAGGTTTTTATAATTTTTGTTGATTTTTGGTTAATTTTTAGTTTAATTTTGGTGTTTTGGTGTTCATTGGTTAGGTGTGCCCGAGTTTGCATTATGCAAGTGGAAATTATGCTGGAACTTGAAGAGGAAAGCTCAAAATCTCCATGTTTTGAAGATGTAAAGGCATGCATAGTCGTGCACATGGGAGTGCATGGCCAATCATGAGCCTGAAAGTTTCACTTCGCAGAACAGACAGTGATGCACAACCATACATCAAAATCTGCACAGCCATGCACCAAATGCATAGCCATTCGCATGACCAATCCTAGTTTGATAATTACTAAGATAGCAGAAATGCATAGCCAATCTTGGTTCGACAATTTTTGGAGCAGCAGTGATGCACAATCGTGCATATCGAAGTGCACAGTCGACAGAAATTAATTTTGGAAACTATTTTTAGGGCTTATTTAAGATGTTATATAAATAGCCTTTGTTTTGCCTATTTTACGAAGGTTGGATAGTCTGAAGTTCAGTTAGTTAATTTTATGTTTTGCTATAGAACAAATTTATCTTTCATTTTTAGCTTTGTATTATTACTCAAGCGTTATCAAGGCTAGAGGATTGAGGAACATTTTGCAATCACTTTCAAGAGAATAAAAAGGGGTTTTGTCTTCTTTATTCTTAGTACTTAAATTAATATTATATGATGGTTGTGTTTGAATTACTAAACTCTTCTTCTTCTTCTTTCTTTTTAATTGCTATGAGTAGCTAAATTAATAGTTGGGATTTTTAGACTCGGGTCAAGAATGAATTTAATAGGTTAGATTCCTTATCACTAAACATATTAACCATGATTATTATTGAACCTAGTGCTTTCTTAGGCTTGATCACCCTAGGAATTGATTTAGACAATGGGGTGAGATCAAAAGAAGATCCTTGTTGGGAACAAAATAATTAATTAATCAAAATAGGTTGAGAAAAAATTTGGTTGGTTAATAACCTATGTATGGCTTACTTAATTATCAAAAATAATTAATTATCCTAGGTGCAAGAGCTAATCACTTGGATAGTTGTTATGGTTGGTAGAATTATGCGAGTGCTCGAGAGAAACTTTCATATGTGTAAAGATGCCTAGGGAATGGAATAAATTCATAAGTGATAAGGAAATTAACATGATCTTTAGCTAAAATTGAGCTAGGGATAAAAACCCTAACCTTTGTTATATTGATAAATTTTCTGTTAGTTAAAGTTTATTTTATAACTCTGTTTAAATTTCTAGTTAAATTAATTTCATTTTTCTTTTAGTGACATCTTTCTTTGGCTTTCTAGACAAAAAATACAAAAAGTAATCCAATACTAAATATCTACTCCCTATGGGATCGATAATCTTTTACTACTTGGACGACTCTGTGCGCTTGTAGATCACACCCACCACTTTATCTGTGGAGGGGCCTCAATTAGTTGAAATTGATAAGTGTTCATTAATCTCTTCCCAGGGATAGGTATGAGAGGGAATTGGTAGCTTGAAAGGTATGTCTTCTTATGGTACCATGAAGATATCATAGTGAGAGGATCAACATTCGAATATTCTAAGGATCAAATTGAATGTGGACATGGATTGCCAGTCAACTCCGATGCCCTACATGTGCAGAGATGCTTGTCAAGAAACATGTGTATCTATCATCACCATCTCCAATTTCAAATCCATCAAAGTCATTGAAAACATCCTTGCAGCCTAATGAAGCAATTTTGTTGTCATTAAATGATTTCATACAGTCATTAGTAAATTCTGATGACAACTTTAATCCTTGTTCCCTATTATCTTTTAATCTCTCTATTACTTTAATTCTAATATCATCAAGCATAGTTGCAATCAGTTTACTTCTCACATCAAGAATCCATGAATTAAAACACTCTATAATGTTATTGTCCACCATTTGGGACTTGCACCTATTGCTGAAATTGGCCTTACACTAGTTGTGGGGTGGGTAATTCCATAATGCTTCAACTCCTTTAGTGGTTAAGTCTCCAATCTTGGCTAAATTATCCTTAAATTCTTCTTTAAATATAGACTATGCAACTATCCAAAAAAAATTTCTTAATTGTGGTCCTCCATACTTCTTGGATAAATTTGAAAATATATGACGAGCACACCATCTATGCTCAGCCTCAAGTAGAATGCTATTGAAAACATTAATAAGACCGTACAAACAAGACTAAAAATTAATATACATAGAACAAAAAAATCACACAAAGCTTAATAAAAAAAAATAATAGCATTGTGTGCATACGTTTTGCATGTTTGAAATTAAAGTCAATGTTGACCTATCACCCTATTCAAGCTTTTATGCAAGCCATACTAGGAACCATCTCCTGTTTTCAATGTTTTCCTTATCAATGATAGCCCAAGCAATGGGGAACATTTGCCCCTCTGCATCAACACCAACAGCTACAAGCAATTGCCCCTTACAAATACCTTTAAAGAAGCATCCATCTAGACCAATTAGTGGTCTACAACTTGCCCTCCAACCTTTTTTTCATGCCTCAAAACAAATAAACATTCTTCGAAATACTCCTCTCCCCTCATGAAGAGCACTTGCATAATTTAATTTCTTCTTTCGTACCTAGATTGCTTCTCTTAAGTGCAACAACATATGCTTTTAAGTAATAAAATTCTACTTTGAAAGACCTATCCATTTCTCTTAAGACAATATTCTTTGCTATTTTCAACTTAGACAAACAGACATGTAGTTTCAATTAAAGCTCTGTATCTGTTTTCATGTCAGCTATCTTATAGGCAGGATTTCTATATATTTTTTCTTTGAAATACTTGCCTAAGTAACTCGCAGAGGCTTAAGGTATTTTAAAGTTCCTATAACATGTGTGTTTAGGTTTGTATATTTTCACAACAAGCCCTGAATTTCAGCCATCTTATGAAATATATAGCACAAAAGGACAATTACTCTCATTCTTATATTTAGCTCTAATTCTGAGTTTTTCATTAGGGTTCAACTTCAATCTAACCCCCCTTGCCACTGCATACCTTGAAATAGCATCTCTAGCCTCTATTACATCACCAAATGACATTCCTAGGAAGAAATTAGGAAGGCCATCACTCTCATCATAGCTAACTCTCTCACTGTTCTTGTCAGGAACTTGTCCCTCATTACCTTATTCATCCTCACTTTTTGAATCTAGTTCATTATTAGATTCATTATCTTTATCAGGTGTTTCTTCAGTAATATATCCACTAGGTGGAATATAGGGTGTGTATTCTTCAGCTTGTGGTTCTATATTCCCATCACCAGGCCTTACCCTACTACATAGTGTAGGTAGCTAACCCTCTCCTACATTTTCCTCATCAATGGTCTATATGCTCTATTTTTGAATTTCAGATGCAGCCAATGGAAGTACAACATGGGCAAATAGAGGCTCATCTATTTCACATTATGCATAGAAGTCTAACTCACTAACCCAACTGCATTTACTAATGTAGTACAAGGTTCTCCTAATAGAATCATCATCATTAACCAAATATAAAACATTCTCTAAATCTTTTCCAGGTTCATGAACGAAAATATTTTTAACATTGATAAAACCCAACTCATGCTTATATCTATACTTAATGTCTTCATAGCACATATAATCAGGGTCAAAATTAGGGACAATGTCAACATTATCTCCAACATATTGCAAATTTGGATTCATAGCCCACTGACCCCCAAACTGAAAATTTTTGTTAATCGTCCTATCCATCATGCATTATCAAATGACATTTATAAGTAAACAATTCATCATTCTCAATAAAATCAATGCATGCAGTCACAAAATGATGAACCACTAATATCAATTTTTCTCGCATGCAACTCACTAAACAAAGAGTTTAAATATTGATTTTCCCTTGAATCAGTTCATTTTTTAATAGATTTAAGATTTTTTTCTCCCCATTACATGCAATAGTAGAACCACTGACTCAATATAGCAAATCATCTGTTGTTTTCAATTAATAACAAAGCGACACCCATTGCATGCAACACAGCCCCACTTAAACATACCTCTATTGATAGAAACACGATTTTGATCCCCACAAGTGTCTCTCTCCATCGAGCAGCTTTGATTTGGTCCCCTCTTTGTGCCTCTAAGCTGATTCACAAACAATGAGCTTCCCTTTGATATTAAATTCAAACTTAGGGTTTGATTTTGCAAAAGTTAGATGTGTAAGCACCCAATTTCAGGATGACTAGAGTATGGATGCGAAAGAGGACTCCAATGATGAAAATTTATTGTAAATAGGTCTCTAGTATTTGAATTTCAGATCCCAAGGTTTGATTGCATTTTTTACGAGCTAAATTGAAAAAGTCTCTTTTTCTTCAGGAGTCTTTTTGTAATTAAATGTTAAAAAAAAGGAAGAATGGATTTCCGACTGAAAATCTAGAATTCCGATCGAAATTGTGGTTTCCGACCGGAAATCTAGAATTCCGATCGGAATTCCATATTTCCAACCGGAAATCCGATTTTCCACCGGAATTCTAGAATTCCGACCTGAATTCCAGAATTTTGATCCTGAATCTACAATTCCGGTCGAAATTCTACACTTCCGACCAGACTCCGACATTTTTTTTATTTTTAAATTATTTATTTAAATTTTGATTGGTTAAAAATTAGTTTTAAAATAAATAAATAAAATTTTATCCTAATTTTTATCTGTAAATAAATTGAAATCGTATCATCCCTAACGATAAAGATGAGGTCTTTATCTTTTGGGATGATAGGATAGTGTGGGTGTTAATCTGACGGGGAAATAAAAGGAGAGACGCAGAAGAAAAAAGAAAAAAAAGGACGGAAAAGAGAGAACGGAGAAAAAAAGAGAAAAGGGAAGAAAAAAAAAGATTTTCTTCTTTTGGGAAAATTTTGGGGAGGGTCCCTTCTTCTTTAAGAAAAAAATTCTTCTTTCTTTCGTAAATTTTAAGTTCTACGGTTATTTTGAAAAAAAGGCAATCAAAGCCTGGGATTAAGAACATCAATATAATAGATTTATTCAAATGATGAATCAAACAAAGCCTTTGAGGAGCTAATTAATATTGCATCCATCTAACTAGTTATTTTTCTACTCCTTTCTCTTCTTATTTTAATTGATTATTTTTATTCTATTTAATTTTGATTTGATCTGATTTAATTTTTATTTTTATCTTTTTAGTTACTAATCCTTATTTATTTTTGTGTTTATGATTATGGATGGGGTAATTTGAATCCACAGTGGCGAACAAAACCTATGAAGATCCATGGAATGCCATTGATTAACTTTAGGATTTTTTTATTTATTCATTTTGTAATTTTATTTTGTATTTTATTTTTTGGGTTGTAGTGAATTTTAATTTTTATTCTTAGTAAATCATTGTAATAGCCCCAATAGTAGGAATAGTGAAATTATGTGTGTGGCATGTGTTTTTAATTGGTTAGTAAATTAGGATTTCATTTGGTAAATTCAATTAAAATTAATGTTGGCTTTACTGTTTTGGATAAGGAATACATCCAAATTCGTTTTTAACACTACTTGTACTAATTAACACATAGTTGGGCTTTATCTTGGGCTTGGAATAAGTGTAGCAACTCCTTTGGGCTTAATGCATCCAAATTGGACCCAATAACATTACTTAGGCCTAAATCTTCAATTTGCACGAAATGAATAAGCTTTGGACCATAATTAACTCCATGTATTCTAAATGGATCAGATTGATTCATATTTGTACTTTGAGTCCACATTGCTTGAATTAGCATATGGCATTAAAATTCTGATGGGGTCTTTCCTCAAAGCTGTTGCAGCTATAAACAACAAGGAAGTTTATTGGCCACAAATGGTTGCACTCTATATGTTTGTATAGTTCTTTCTTGTTTTATCCTCTGGCAACTGTGACTTCAAGGTTCTCTATATTCTACATCAAGTGGAAACCAGGCTCAATCCTTTGCCCCTCATTCTAGCAGAGACTATCATCGGACTTGACAACTTCTCAAACACTAGGCGCTTCTCTGGGAGTCCATTATTATTGGAGGTTAGATTTTTCTTTTTCTTTCTTTTTTCCTCTTTTTTCTCCTTTTTCTTCTATCATTTTCAATTTTTTTAAGGCTTAGTTTAACGAAAAATTGAAACTATTGGAGCCTCCCAGAGATATCACCTATTAAAGGAAAGCACTACCGCACCAAAAGATAACAATGACTCCTAGAGGATATGAAAAATTGGCTGGCAACCTTTCTAGACTCTAGAGCTCAATGGATCTGTCCATGGTGGAAACTTAAGCATATGACCATTAGATCCTACACAAACTGTGTTCTAATAGCTAGTCTACACTTTGCCACTTTCTACAATCCTATACGCCTTTGCTGCCAATATGGGATGAAACAGCTAATCATGGAGCCCATGCATGAATTCGAACCAGGACCCTTTACTTAAAATTTCCTAGACAATATAGTTACTACTTGGCCTTGCAAAACTATTCAAAGGAACATTGACTACAATAGAGATCTGTCTATTGATGACCAATACAAGGAGTGGATTCGGGTTTGGTAAACAGAGCAAGATGAATTTGTGAAAAAATCGTAAGATAATGGTACATGCATCAAGTGTTCATGGTGCTCAACAAAAGAAAAGGAAAAGAGAAAAATAGTTCATGAATTTCAATCTTCATCTACCTTTTTGTTTGATAGAATTTCCTTTTGGTTAAACAGTTTGTGCAACATTTGGCAATAGTAAAGGCAAACCATTTCATTTAATTTAAGAACAAAAATGACTATACATTTTTCTTCTAACATAACTCATGTCGTTAGGTGGCTTGCCCTTGTAAGTATTCCAACTAACTATTTTTTCCTCTCTCTCTCTCCTTTTACATGTCCTTAATTTTTGTTTGGGTTGCTTTTATAAGGTTTCCAATCCAACATGACTTTTTATTTATTATTATTTTTTGTTCTTTATGTCTCTAATTTTTGCATAGATAGCCTCTTTTAAGGTTTTCTCCCAAGCGAGATGTTAAAGAAAGTATTTCTTGAGTTTGTCTAGATTAATGAGCTCTCTGAACTCATTCCCTTCTAAATAAAATAGAATAGTAGCACCCTTGGAAAACAGTGTCTTCATAAGATAAGGACCTTCCCAATTAGGCTTGAACTTTCCTTGAGGATCAGTCATGAATGGTTTGGCAAGTTTCAGCACTAAATCCCCTTATTTGGTCTTTCCAGGTTTAACTTTCTTATTATAAGCCTGGGCTATTCTCTTTTAATATAACTGTGAGTGGTATATGACTTTCATTCTCTGTTCATCCAACAACATTAATTGTGCCAGTTTGCTTTCCACCCACTGATACTTATGGATTTTCGATTCCAATAAAACCAACAATGACTGAATCTCAACCTCCACTGGTTATACAACTTCACATCCATACACTAGGGAATATGGGGTGACTCCAGTTGACATTCTAGCAGTAGTCCTATATTCCCATAATGCAAATTATAGATAATCTACACAATCCCATAATTTTCCATCATCTTAGCTAGTATTTTCTTCACATTTTTATTTGCAGCCTCAACTGCTTCATTTGCCTGTGGTCTATATGGGGACGATCTGTGATGCTCAATCTAGTACTCCTTTAGCAAAGGAATTATTTCTACTCAAAACTGAATGCCATTATTAGTAACAATATGATGGGGTAACCTATATCTGTAGATTATGTTCCTCTCAATAAACATTGCCGTATGTTTTGACCCAACATTAGTGTATGATTCGACCTCTACCCATTTGGAGAAATAATCAATGGCTACCATAATATAACAATGACCGTTTGATGCTCTTAGCCTTATTTCTCCAATGATGTTGATTCCCCAAACTGTAAATTGCCAAAGAGAGGTCATTCCTGGAGTTCCATGGATGGCAGATGACTAACATCACCATATGCCTGGTAGTTATGACACTTGTTTATAAATTTTACACAATCTATCTCCATGGTCAGCCAGAAGTAGCCCTGACGTGCTATCTTTTTTACCAAGACTGTTTCATTCATTTATGGCCTATATACACCTTCATGAACCGCCTCCATGAGCTTCTGAGCCTCGCTTTTATCAACACACCATAAATGAACCCCAGTTGGCATCCTCTTATACAACATCCCATTGTGGCTAATGAATTACTATGACAACATCCTTAGAGACATCCTCTCTTTCTTATTAGTGTCTTCAGGAAACTGTTCTGTCTTTAAATACTGTTACAAATTGTAAAACCATGATTTCTCAGCATTGTCAACTGGCATGACTCTTATTTCCTCATAACAGGGGTCCATGATTTCACAAGGATAAGGGGCTTGATATTTATTTACTTCCTTTCTTCCCACATCAAAACTAAAGTATCAGCCACTTGGTTCTCCTCCCACAACAAATAAATAAACTTGCACTAAGTGAAAGATAATAACACAGTGGCTAAATACTCCCAATACAGCCATAGTTTATCTTCTTTCACTTCCTATTCCTTTGAAGCTTACTTTATCACTAGCATAGATCTATTAAATTTAGGTTGACTTGATAGAACTTATAAAAGAGCTTTAGGTTGGCATTTGGTAGGGGCTGTTTGGGAGGTAAAGGCTGTAAAAGACCCTTTTCAATCAACTTCTCTAGTACTTTTAAAAGAGGTCTTCCCAGATTTGAAAACCTTTGAGGTTTTCTAATGGCATTGATTTGTACATTCCTACTCTAGCCAATCCCCTCTTTTCCCTTAGATCTTCCCCCAAAAAACCTCTTCTCTTGAGCCAAGTTTGACTCCTTTTATACTCAAAATGATACAATTCCTCAAAAGTTCCTGATTCCTAAATCTTTCAACTTCTTTGAGAGTTATAGAACACACCCTTCCATTGCGAACATCTGTTGGTCACCTTCAGCAGGCCTATACTTCATCTGAGCCAATTTTCCCCTCTTCCTGGTAAAGTAATTGGTAAAGGACTCATTAAACCACTGCTTGGTATTCTATAAATCCCTTAGAGACACCTCCATCTAAGTATTGAGGCCATATTGCTTCACAAATATAGCACATTCCTTCCAGTCAGTCTGAACATGTAGCTCCAAAGCATAATACCATCTGATTAGTGCCCTTTCTAAAGACAAAGGAAGCAGCTTGACAATCTGAGACTTGGTCAAACCCGTTGCCTTCATGTATATCATATATTGCTTTAGGTGTAAATGGGGGTCTTCAGTACCAGTTGTTAGCATAGATGTGCCTTAGAGCCACTTTGTAATATATAATGACATTGTAAATTATCCCAAATGGCAATAAAGTATTCATTTAAATAAAATGTTTATTTATTTGAGTATTTATCCTTTCTCATAACCCTTCATCACATGAAGAATTTCCACTCCCAAGATCTATTTTGCATTTAAACACATAGCTAACATACATCAACATGTATCTACATAAAATTTAGGAAATTATATTGGCGGAATACTTACAATTTACTAAGAGTTTGATGTAGACCACAAGTAATCTAGTACAATGGATTGCTCTTGGTTCAACTCTTGATTCAATGCGAAGTAACCCAAGTGTATGGCCTCTAGCTTGAAGCACCAAAGCCTTCTAATAACTTTCTTACCTTTGAGGGAGTGTAGTTGTAAGTACCTCTCTTGTGACCCGAAGAAACTTCAACTAACTCAAACTCTTTAGCAAGAACTAAGAGTATTCTTTTGGTATATGTTGTGTTTCCTTTTGGTCTATTTTGTGTCTCTACACTTTCCACTAACTCTTAATGGAATATATCTCATCACCTTACTAACTCTTAATAAGGTTATATTTTTATATGTAGAGAATTATGGTTTTATTCGATATAAACACATAAATTTCTCTTACACCATCATCATTAAGAGGCCACCTTCCATGCCACCTCATGACTTGGTTAAGAGTGTATATATGTATATATCTTATAAGTGTAGAGAATATATGTAGATATATATTAAACACATCTAATGTCTTTAATCCACACATATTTTTCTCTACACATCCTACTAACCAAATTTCCCCAAAAGTCAACTAAACACACATAAGAGAAAATATCTCCTAATATGCCAAAGTGACTTAACTTGATAAATGGACTTGGGCTTGGTTGTTGGACCAACTCTTGGGCCAAGCCTAATCCATAAATCAATTGGTCCTAATTGATGGACTTGGGCCTTTTGGTTGGGCCAACACTTGGCTCAAAGCCCATTCCATCAAACTAACGGGCCTTAGGTTGATGGGCCTAGGGTTAGGCAACATTTGGCCCAACCCCATTCCATCAATCTAATGGGCCTTCATTAGGTTAATGGGCATTGGATTAATCATTGGGCCAAAACTCTTTTGGGTCTAGGCCCACACACCTTGGGCCATTAATCCAAGTCCATATGGAAATAAAATATGCTTTTTATTTAACACTTTAATTAATATCTCATATTAATAAAGTATTTAATAATTAAACTCTTGGTGGAATTATATTTCATGATATGCTAGAATCATTGCTCAAAGCATAAATCCAATTCCATTAATCTTAATTAATTGATTAAACTCTTTAATGAATAATTAGATTAATAAGGTGACATAGAAAAACTCTTTTAGGTGTAACTTACTAGGTTAATGTCTAATTGGCAATGAGAATATAATATCAACTCTTGATATTATTTGAAACTCTTTCAAGCCTAAATGTGAAAATCCCAATTATACATATTTAGTTCTCATAAGTTGTGAGTGACCCCTAGCATCGATATCACAACTACCCAATTAGAAAT
>CATIWM010023162.1:0-15432 GCA_949671775.1 Mallotus repandus | reverse complement strand
GTTATCACAAACTATAATTAATTTAAGATAGAATATAACAAATTTTTCTAATCTATCTTAAATTAATTATATTTTATAATACAAATAAAATTATTAATTCAAAAATATATTATTTTTTAAATATTTATTGTAAAATAGCCTAATTTAAAGAAACATTTTTTTAATTGTTGAATTGAAATACAATAAGTTTAAAATTTATTTAAAATATAACATGAATTATAATTTGTTGACAAAATTAATTAAATATAAAAAATTGATTCATATAAGAAATATTAATTAAGATTTATAGAATTTGATTGTAAGAAATTTTTTTTATAGGATTTAATTGAAAAATAATATAATAATTTATAAAATTAATGATAATATTATCCCTAATAAATAGAAAATAAAAGGTATAATTTCTATTTTACCTCATGTATTTTTATTTTGATCTGAATTTTTTTCTGCACTTTTATTTATCTATATTAACTCTCTATTAAAAATTTAATATATGTCAAAATAATAGTGTGAGAATTCAATATAGAAAAATAAAAATATAAAAAAAAAATCTAAAACAAAATAAAAGTAAGGAGTAAATCAGGTGTTATGCCCTTTTTTTTTTTCATCTCCAATATTTCTGAAATAATAATACTACCATAATTCCTTCATCGAAATTGAGTCTAAATTTGTACTATACACTTTAGTTTCGCAAGTGAATTCACTGTTGCCTTCTCAAGAAAATCAACCATAAAAAAAAAAAAACCACTTTTCAAATGCCATAGATTTTCAAAGACTTTGGAAGCCAGCAGGTGGCATCAGCTGGAGGTGGCGACATGCATCGGCAATTGGAGGCAACATCAAACGGCGACAACGTGTGGAGGTGGCATCAAGCGATGGCTGTAGGTAGTTGTAGCAAGCAGTGACTAAGAAGAATGGAGTTTGGGTGAAAGAAAAAGAGAGGGAGTGTAGATGATTTTTTTTTTTTTTAAAGAACGAAGAAGGGGTTTGAGTATGAGAGATGAGGTGTGAATGAGAGAAGATGAAGTGTTGGTTTTAGGATTTAAGGATATTTATGGAATTTTATATAATTAACAGTAATTATTCTCTTTAGTTAAATGTATATTCTAAAAATTGACAATGTATTTTATGATTTTTTAATAAAGAGGTAATAATTAACGGAGTTAAAGTTGAGGAGTAATAATTTTAGTTAAACCTCATGGGATGTTAATAAATTTTCATATATATATATATGATTTGAATTTCAATTTCTCTTATAATAAAAAGTTAACTGTTTCAATCAGTTAAAAGAACTAAACAAGATTGTAAAATTAGAAAATAAAAATTATTATAATATGCATTATTATCAAATAGTGATAATTTTTTAGAAAATAAAAAAAGTAGGCTACGCAAATAGATAAGCCTTGTTGACTACTAGAAACAGACTTTAATCATAGCATTATCAATGTTAATTTTCTATTGCTTTTACTCGGGCATGTGTGTCTTGGATTACCTTAGGTCCCAGATATCTCAGGCTCGTTTGCTTTCATTCAATTATTTATAACGATAATGAAGTCTAACTCAAATGACAAGATAAAAATATCTATAATTTAGAGGTTATTGGTTTAAATTTTAAGGTATCTAAATTAAGGCTATTAATTTACTGTTAAAAAAAAAAGCTATTAACTTTTAATGTACGACTAGATAAAAATTTTACATTCTATAAATATAACTAGCAATAGTAATAATAATAATAGATAATAAGATATATATATAGTTTCGGTTGTAATCTTTAGTTGTTTAAAAAAAAAGATTATATTTAACAGATTTTAAATTTATAACCATTGAAAAATACAAAATTGGATATTCTGAATTTACTAAGATGAATATTTTGAAATTTAAATTTTTTTATCCAAATTTATTTTAAATATCAATTTCAATTTACATCAAATTTATAATAAAATCATATTAATTAATATAAATAAAAAGTAACTGTATTATTGATTATCCTATTGGCAACTACTGAGACGTAATAGATGACATAATACACCTAATCTGCTCTATCGTTTGGCACTAAATTATTCTTCATAAAACCTGTTCCTTATGCAATTACAACTTGTATTTTTTTTAAAAGAGGAAATTACAATACAACTTCAAGAATTTTTAATTTTTTTTACCACTATCCCACTTAACTATTAATTAATAATTAATTTATCTCTAAATTCTAGCTAATTCGATTTGACAGAATAAGACTATAAAGATAATAAAAATTTCTAACAACTAATTTAATGTAAATATATATACTAAAATTTAAACCCAAAATTTAACTTAAACAAAAACTTCTTCTTACCAGTTGATTCCAATTATTTTTAGTTATTTATTATTTCAATTAAGTACAATAAATTGAACTATTTAAAAAATTTCTTAGAAATTTATTAGTAAATTTATTTAATGATTTGTAATTTTTATATTATTTTAATTATAAATTAAGTTTAAACTGAGCAAAAATTAAATTTGAGTCGAACTCAAGTTTTAAAATTGGAATATACATATATATATATTAAATGCTGAGTTATAAAGTTATTAAGTCTAAAATTTGACAAGTGTCTATCATTATAATTCAACATTCACTCTTAAAAACTTATATTTTGAATTATTAAAATTCACAATATTTTTTTCTATAATAAATATAAAAATAAGTACACATGTTCTATTTTATGTAAAATATTCGAACTCTATTATATGTAAAAAATTACTCTATTTTTTCATAAAAAATCATCTCTTTTATTCTAACTAAAATATTCTTCTTTTATTCAATTAAATTTATTTTCTATTTAATACAAAAATAAAAATATATTACTTCTCAACCATTCTCTTTTGTTTTATACTTTCTAATTTTTTAGTTTATTTATTCAGTTATTATTAGCATTAATATGTATATTAGAAATATATTTGTATTTTTAATAAAAAATAATTAAGTAAAAATATTATAATAACTTGTTTTCTCACTCGTACATTTAGTAACTTTGTAGTTTAAAATTTATTAAAATTAATTATTTTAAAAATATATATTATTTATATTCCATGTAAAAGTACCGATTAAAGACCAGTATTTTTTAAGTTCAAACTCAACAAATTTTAATAAATCTGAATTTGAATTTAAAAAAAATTAACTCGGCTCTACTTTTTTACAGGATTAAGTAATTAACAAATGGTAGGGATTTTGCAGAGCTGTCAATTGGGCCACAAATTAAGGAAAAAATAATTAAAGAAAGGAAAAAAGGGCAAAGGAAAGAACGTGGAACTTTATAGAAGAAATTTTGAGAAAAAAAAAAGACTAGAGGGTGGTTTCTATGCAATGCCCTTGAAGGTGCCAACTGAACTGACCAGGTTTTTGTTGTGATATATAACATTAAAGTAAAGAGATCTAATCTCACAACAATTCTTCTTCCTCTCAAAAAAAAAAAAAAAAAAAAAAGGGTCCATTTCTCATTTCTGGCTCTTTGTCTCCTTAATTTCTTTAGACTTTTTAGCTAAGATGAGTGACCCCAAGTATGCTTATCCTTACCCTGCTCAAGGTATGCTGTTACATTTTCTTGATTTTGTGTGCATGTTTTTGTTAGTTTTTCCTTAGATTTTCAAGTGCAAATGGTCATGGGGTCTTTTTCTTGATCTCTGTAGAGCTCATGGTGGTTGTTTGTTATGTTATTTTTCAATTATGTAAACTGGGTTGTGCTTAATTTTTGCTGTTTACATGAGTCCTCTTCTGGGCAGTTCTTGTTTCCTCCACCAATATTAATCTTTCTTTTTGTATAGAGTATGAAGATTATATTTTTTTTAGATTGTGTTGGTAATATCTTGAGAGGTTGATTTTGGTTTTGCAGGTTATTATCAAGGACCTCCAGTGATGGCTCCTCCACAATATGCTGCTCCACCACCCAGAAGACAGCCTGGCTTTCTTGAAGGATGGTAATGATCTACACATATCATGGTCCATTTTTCTATGCTGTTTTAGCTTTAGCTTTTTGTGGGTTTATTTGGTACTCTATAAATAGTAATTGTTGTTGTTTTACAGCCTTGCAGCTTTGTGTTGCTGTTGCCTTATTGATGAGTGCTGCTGTGACCCATCCATCATCTTTGTTAGCTGAACAAATAAATGAAATGAAGTAGTTGTAAAAAATTGTTCCATAAATAGTCCTATTTGTTGCAAAATGAGGTGTAATGTGTGGAGTTGTTTAATGTTCACTCTGTTTTAATTATGCATCTTCTTTGATCTTTGGTTGTGCACTAGTGCAGTTCTTAGTATATTCTACAACTTACTTCTTTTTTTTTTTTTTTTGGCCATAAGTTACATCCGTGTTATTCCTTTATTTTTTTTTTACTTCCAAGTTTTTTTTTTCTTATTCCAAGGACCTTAAAATTTCTGAAGTCTAGATGAAGTGTTTGATCAAGAACTCTACAAATGGGGCAAAAAATCTTGTCCAAGATATGAATGTGGAATTTGGGTCCCCAGTACTTTGAATTTTGAGTTGGAAGATGACAAAACTGGTACCCATTTAGCAGTTGGATATTGCTTTTTTTTTTGAATCAAAATGGTGGGATATATTTTAGCCACACAAGTAATTTCAGATAATGCAAATTAATCTGTTGGTGAAAGGATTCTTTCATCAAGTTTAATTTGAGTTGAAAATAGCACCTTTTTCATTGGCTAATGGAAACGGAGCATGGAATATGTTGACCAATTGTCTTGACTTTTTTGGGTTTGCTTGAAAGCATTCTCTTTTGTGTTTTGTGGCAATATTTCTTTCTTTACAGCAGATGAATCCAAACTCAGTTAAGGACATGCCAAGTTATATGAAAATTTAGTAGATTTGCAACTGTTAATTTTGGTAAAAATATTTTAATATAATTAATTATTTGCAATTTAACATAATTTGTATTTCAGTCAAAATAGACAAGAAGACATACAGATGACCATTTTAAAAATAAGTCTTTCCCAAATATTAAGTGTTTTTCTTTTTACACATTATGCTAAAATTATAGTAATTGGCCAAATTAAAATACTTCTATCAAATTTTAAATATTAAAATTAATTTATAAAAAGTCATAGGTAGTGTAATTTTAGTTCTAATAGGCCTTAATTAAAGAAGAAGAATAGATATATTAGAGGATTAGCATACCTCTAAGCAGGTTTACTGGCTATTGCTCAGGCAATTAATGGTGTTTCTCTTATTAAAAAAAAAAAAAACACTCTGAACTTCCGAATTCTTTTCTTGTTGCTGATTCTGTTGTTTTTGCTTTAATTTGAAGAAATCGAGCCACGGCAATTCTTTTTTCCTAAATTTAGGTATTCCTTAGTGGTGCTCATCAAAGATCAATTAGATTGATCTTAAGGGGGTTCAGGTTTCTGTTATTGACAGGTATCATTGCAGTTCCCATTTTCTCCATCCTTTCCTTGTAAGGAAAGGCCATAATCAGAATTCTTTTCACAAGAAGCCTAGTTCTTTGATGGGCAGAGGTAGTTTATAGGGATGTTGGTCTGGTGGTGGTCATTGGTGTTCCAGGCCGAAGTACCTTAAGTACCAGATTACATAACAAATTAAGACAAAGCATAACAACACAAACTTAAAAACATATCAGTTGATTTAACAGGATCCTCTATTTGGCATTATTCCAAAATACTATAGATAAAATTTGTGCTGTGTGGGCCATTGAATTAACAATGAAAATAATGAATGAATTCTCTGCCAATTTATTAACCTTCATCATCCTCAGCAATGCATGATAAAATGTCATCACTGCTATTTTCTACATTAGTCAATGAATTTCCAACAGATGCAATCTCTATGAATATTTTGTACAGAAACTGAGACATTCCAGTGACTTTACTAACACACTTTGATGTTGGTAATGCAGAGTACAACTTTAACACACTGACAAATTCATGTTGGTGACATCAAGATAAAGGGGAAAAATTAAAGGCACAAATCCTGGTATACCATACAGAAATCTACGTACAACGCCACCCAATATTACTGCAATATCATGTATTACATTCCAAGGCAAACTCATTCATTTATTTATGTACATGAATTTGAAATATGCAAACAGCCAAGGTTTTATTAGAATTAAAGCAGATGCGCAAAATAAATGTAACCCCCAGCACAAAACGGTACTTCACGCAGTAGGTGAAAACAGAGTATATGGTGGGATACACGACTTTGGAAGAAAAGAATTCAGTGCAACAGTCACTATACGTACAGACACGTTAACACTTGCACAACAGTGAGAACCTTATTCATCCACAACACTAATGACCATGAAGACCCTTGTTAGCAAATTTTGTACTCCATACCGAGTATAACACTTACCCATACCGAGCAAACCTTAAGGGTGCTTTTATTTCTTGTTGCTTATGAGTTGTAGGCATTTATAAGTTCCATAGGATTCAAACGACCACTGTTTCTGTAACATGGGTGGGTAATTCTTTTGGGCAAGCATCAGTGAGGGAGTTACCAATGCTGCTTTCATATGTTGTGTTATTACCGGAAGTTCCACCACATCCACCACTCTTTGCCGCTTTTCCAAGCCCAAGGCTGCCACAACCACTGCTTCCACATCCACCGCCGCAGCCACCACTGTTCACCATGCTTCCACAGCCACCACATCCACCGCCGCATCCACTACTGTTCACCATGCTTCCACAGCCACCACTGCCACAACCGCCGCCACAACCGCTGCCACAGTCACCACTGTTCACCATGCTTCCACAGCCACCACTGCCACAACCGCTTCCACAGCCTCCACTTTTTACCACGTTCCTGCATCCGCTGTCACATCCTCCACATTTTACAGCATCCACATTCAACCCTGCTATAACTTTGGTAGAATTATTCTGATTGATATGTTTGGCTTCGTCTTGGAAACCGCTGACACTTTCCACATTACCATCCAATGCCTTTAAACTTCCTCCATTAACTATGAAACCCCCATATCCTTCATTCTTCAGAATATCAGCAAGTATAAAGGCTGAAATGATCATGGGAAGCACCAACCTTTCATCTTTTATCTGTTAATATGATTTTAAATTAAGGGTAAGGGGCAAAGAAAAGGGAGCAAAATGATGCTCTAAATAAAAATTTTAATCAGGTTTAATAAGACAGACCAATTATACCTTGACAGAGCCAGATTTTAAGTCAAGCAATGCCACTGCTTTGCCATATGGATCCTCCATGGAAAATTCAACTGCAGTCACAAAATTTTGTTCATTCCTCTGCTTCTCAAACTGTTTGGGTTCAAAATCCAGCCTTCTACCTCGGATAAATCTTATCTGCACCAAGAATGCAGGTTCAATAAAAAATTTTCTGGACTCCATGGACTGAAACAATAAGAAGTTCTATCCTCAGCTTCAGAAAGCTCATAAACTTATAAAGGACTTCACGAACTGGAAGCATACTCCATGTAGATGAGAATGTGAACTAGGGAGTTGAGGAGACAACTATGAGATTTAATATGCAAACCTTTGAACTAATTTAACTTTCCATTTGGAGAGATTTTCATGATGTCAAGTAACCAAAGTATGATTATTATCAAATATTCAAAATTTCTGTTGAGAAGGTTCCTTACAAATAAGAACGCATTTAAAATGTACAGATATGACTAAGGGGAAACAAGTAGTGGGAAAAAGATGATTACCATCCTACTGCCCATGAGCTCAAGAACATGACAATCTTCACTGGATTCTGCTATAAACTTTAGGTACCACTGACAATCCATCAGAGACCATGACGTCCCAACAAACTCTGCAAGTGCATGTGTTTCATCAGATTTCATAGCACCAATTACTTGTTTGCTCTTGTCTTTTGTCTTTCCCTTTGTTGAGTCCCTTAAACATAATCCAAATTACAAAATGATTATACTTAGGACTTCAGAATACATGGCAATGTAACAAAAGATCCGATGACCTATTACAATCTGTCTTGCAATATCCAATTAAAAAAACACTGGCAGAAGGAAAAAGTTCCCTTGATCTAGGAGATATAAATTAAACGGATCAACAGAAGTAAACCAAAATCAGCTAGCTTATGACCATGAATCATAGTATTCTTATGTATAGTTTTAGCAGGAGAACATGCGTTAATTATCGACTAGCTTGTTACTTCAAGTCGCTAAGGATGTAACATTTCAACATTAGAATAGTGTAAGTCGAAAATTGAAGGTGTCACAGTAATTTTATGCTGAAAAAATTCAATTATCTCACAAAGCATGAAAGACCTAAAAGATAGCATTGAATTTGTCTCCAAGAATAAGAGATAGCTACAAGGATACCTCAGTTGAAGGCTGATCATCTCAATATCATTTTCATCAATAATATGTGTCCAGCTTTTAGCATGTTGAACCCTTCCAGGAAGAGGGAACATACAAGAACTTTTTAACAGTGATCGTGAATTGACCATGCGCAGTGCATATGGTGCTTGGACAGGAGTAGTAAACGAGAGAGCAACTCGTAGGCAGATTGGGTTTGAGCTCACATTGCCAGAACTCGGCAGTAATTCCACCCATTTTTCCACGGCAAGTTTAGATAGTGGATTCAGAAAGTCATGCAGAGATAATGAAGCTGTACCCATTGTTTTAAATGACCTGGTCATTCGTAAGTTGGAAGGTGAACAAGTGACAAGTTCAAAAAGCAGCTCTCCCTTGGGTTCACATTGGAATGAGGCAACTTGTTTCTCTCTAGTTTCAGACAGAATAGTCAACTTTTGCTTTACATTAAAGAACACATCTGGCTGTTTTTTACAAAATGTGACAAAGATGCTTCCTTTGTGCTCTTCTGGCAAGTTCTTAACTCCCACAATCTCCAAAAGGACCTGCAAAGGTAAAGGCATATTTGAAAAATATTAGAAAAATGAGAATGGTTTTAATCATGTTGACGAGTCAGAAAAAGTTAATAACTGGTGTAGAGACACTAGACAGGAAGTGATTGCCTCAACGCTGCTGTGGTTGCCTCTGAAATTAATTTTCAATTGAGAAAGAATCCATTTCTATGATAATAGAAAATTTCCAAGCCATTGTCTCTTAGAAAAACACTCTATTTGTGTACCTCTCAACCAATAAAATGTTCTGTAATATAGACCCAGTTTAAGCACAAAGGGCTGAAGTGGCAACTATTTCTTTTAAATTCATCCAGTAGAGAAAATCAACAGAGTGAAACAGATAAATAAGCTGATTAGAAATTACCTCCACAATCTTCATCTCTGGAAGTTGAATGATCTTTTGACATTCATTTGATGCTGATACATCTTTTCTCAAGATTTTTGGCAACAACGGAATGGTTGTGAGAGGAGATGGTGCGCTGCCTTTGTACATGGCACCTGCCTTCCAGTACCTTTTGCCAAATGTCTCTTCCCACTGCTTGGTTGTTCCAGAAAATCCAAAATCGAGCTTCTTTCCTTTAGTCCTGTCTGAATCCATATCATCATGCTCCAATATCTTGCCAAGAGCTTTGCTTAAATCTTTATAGTAAGAAACAGGATGCAATTGGTGTGTGTGCCAAATAAGATCAATGTCATAAGTTGGAACGCAAAATTGTTTTATTGACCGTTCCTTGTTTCTCTTAATTAGATGAAGAAACCCCTTGTATCTTTTCACAGCTTCTTCAAGAAAAATATCATTGTTCATATGGGGTCTGGATACCTGTTAAAAATAAAGCAAAAGAGCAAAAGATATTAACAAATAGCAAAAGAAAAAGATCATGACGACGAAAACCAGGAGACATGTATGTCCATGAGTGTAAAGCATCATCCATTCCTTTCATTTGGACCACTCAAACCTACGAGATGATGTACAAATTTGTTGTGCTTTTATTCTCAAACAACATCACTTGCATTGGACATGGATTTTAAGAGCATTTGAAAGTTTCATAGCCATGTATAGTCCTCGAGACATCCCACAAGTCTCAGCACCGATGAAATTAAGAGTGCTAAAATTTTCACCAAAAACAGTCCCTTTTATATGTTATTGTTCTATAGAAAGCCTTAGTCCAAATCAATGTAGAATCTACATGTTGTTAAACCTCAGTAAAACATTTGAGATGCATTTCAGAAAACTTTTAGAAGTGTTACATTTAGAGAATCATATTAAATTAAGTGTACCAAAAATTACCAGCCTATACAAGTTATAATAAATCAATCAATACTGCTTCTAGTTTTTATATTGAAGTAGCAAGTCCAGTAACAAAATTCAGTGATTTCATCTAAACATGAAGAAAACCCGACAATTAAGGACCTCAACATAACTCTTCTAGCTCTAAACTTTAGCAAGACGAACAAAAAAATGTATAGCAAAAGATTTACCCACAAAACTGGAAGACTGTGACTTGAGAAAAAAAAAAATTCTAAGGATACCTGATAAAAGAAAGGACTCTGCCTTTTAACAGCTGAAACTAAATCATATTTGGTGCATTTTTCAACTGCCAAAAGTTTTTCATTGGCAGTTGCAGAAATTTTTTTTGTCAAGTCAAAGCCATAAGGCTCATCTGGATACAGTCTATTCCAAATTTCTGCAGTTTGCTCTCCACAGATTCCTCCAACAGAAGATACAACGTTAGAGTAGTCCAGTATTCGTCCATAGAGTTCCTCACAGTCTTTCTTGTACCTTACCTGAACACAAAGCCAAAAAACATGCAAATTATAAAATGCTAAGGCTATTTGTAAATGCATATATACAAATATGTCAGTTTAGAACTCTACTGGATTAAGCCTGTGGCAATGCCAAACCCATTCACAATCAAGAGGTATAACGAGCGGCCCTTCGAAAATTGGTGACTCAGAGTGCTTAGCAAGCAGGGGAAGCCAGCACATATTATACCTGAAATTATCAAAATTTCTAGAACTCAGAATTTTTGAACCCAACATTGACCTTGCATTGCACAATGAATCAAGTCACTAAATTTTAAAGCCAGAAAAAATCCCACACATAAAGACAACAGCTTTTTAAGAATAATAATGACAAAGTTGAGATTTTACCTATAGATGGCATGATCAAGAGTTGGACCTTCATAGAGCCAACGATTCTTATCAACAACAGAAAGGAACTGAAGATGCTGCTTAGCTTCAGCAAAAATGTCAAAACTTATCTCAATCTTTTGTGCTTCAATCCACTCTAATTCCTGCTCCTTCTCCATTCCTCAACTCAATTCTTACCTAGTCAACATAACCCCACTCAGCAATTTTACAATTTTAATAATAAAAAAGTAACTTTTCTAATCAATTCAATCCATAACAATCACATCAACACCATTCCTGATCGTTCCTGATAAAACACAAAACTCCATAAAATTTCAATGTAGTTGACCAATTACAAGCTATATCTGATCAAGTCAAAGTTTTGTGTTTCTTGAGAACTTTCAAGCGAAATGATCTTCAAGTTACACAGTTCTACTGCATTTTTCTTACCAAACAAACACGGTTAAATCTCCAAGAAGCAACTCAAGTTCATGAATTCGAAAACTAAAAGCAAGCAACACCACAAGAAGGCAGATTATATTTATATAATTAAGTAGCAGATATTATCTTTAATTCAACCGAGCATTACCAGAATTTTTTGCGATCTTCCGGTTTCTCAGTCAACGTATAGAAGTCAGAGGTAGCCGGAGAATGCTCCGATCCGATGAGAGTTGCAATTTTCTGTGTGTTCAAGACAGGGATGATCAGGACAGTTATTTATAGTTAGCCAGACACCAGCAGTTTCCTTGCAACAATGGACATGTGAAATGACCATATTACCTTTTTGAATAAATATCAAGGAAATTTATAGGAAAGTGCAAGAGAAAAAAAAAAAAAGGAAAATATCCATCCTTTGGTGCCAAGGTGGAATTTTCATAAGTTAAATGGAACAATAAAAATAAAAAAAATAAAAAAAATTAAGTATTAAATATCAAGGAAATGTATAGAAAAGTCAAAGAGAAAAAATAGGAAAATATCCATCCTTTGGTGCCAAGGTGGAATTTTCATAGGTTAAATGGACAACACAAATATAAAAAATAAATAATTACGTAAAAAAGGAAAGCACAAAAGAATGAGAAAAATATATAGGAGATTTCAAGAAATTCATATATAAATAAAAAATTAAATTTTAAATAATATGATTGGAGATTAATTAAAATATTTATAAAATTAAGCATGAAATAAAATTATAATTTTTAAAACTATAAATATTATGTAGAAACAAATAATATTGTGAACTAAATTTTAGTTAACACTATATTGTATATTCTTTTAAATTTTTTAGCTATTAGGTAATTTTAAAATAAATAAGTATTTGTTATACAATGATAAATACATAATTACTGAATTGATATTCTAATAATTGTTTGTATAGCCTAATAATAATTTTATTCTTTACAAATATTATTTCTTAGTTTTTTCAAATTATATATAAAACATATATACACAAGGATCAAATATAAGATACACTTATTTATAAAATTATAATAATTTTATAAAAATATGTTAATTCATATAACATTATTTTTAAATTCTGAAACTGATAATAAGCTAAAAAATTGACAATGTTTTTTATAAGGTTCAAAATAGAGATTTGTTGAACCTTAATAAAGTTAAAGAATTCAACAAAAACATTAATAAAATTTAATCAAAATCGATGAATTTCGATAAAGTTTAAGAAGAGTTGAAAAGAGCCACCAATGATTTTTGAATAAGGTTGAATGGCTCAAAACATATATTGATGGATATTAATACCATTCAGAAACTAAAAATGAGCATTAGCATTTCATCAGCTTTAAGGATATCATTGCAAATACAATATTTGTTATGTTTTACTAATAAAAAAACACTCTAATGGTCTCTTTTTTTTTTCCTATGATTTTTATAAAAAATTCTCACTCTTTCACAATTGCCGATTATTTCTTAAATTAACGGTAATTTTTTATTTAATTTATTTTATTTTATTTCTTTACATTCAATAAATATAGATCTTTAACTTATTTATTTTTTTTGAATTTGTTTGAATATTCTTCTATGGAGTTACTAGGATTTGATTATTTCTCCTTTGTGAAGTATGATTATCTTCCAATTGTGAAATTTTTATTGATATTTTTATAATTGAACTCACTTATTTATGAATCGCTAAGTTGCATATAAAACATATTTTATCAAAAAAATTTATTATTTGATTAAAATTTTATTTTGGTATTTATTAATTATTATTATTATATCAAAATGTACTTTTAGTTTAATGAAGGATTTATTTTTTTCATATAAAAAATTCATAGGAAAGTTTATTTTATAAAAGGAAAATATAAAAAATATATACTGCACTCATCGAGTATTAAACACAATATAAAAAAAAAAAATCTTCATAACTTTTCCTTGGAACGCTATTTGATAAAAGAAAACAAAAAAGATGGTAATTTCTATCATAAATCATATGTACAAGTACAAAAATGTAATATCACCCTCTTTAAATGAAATGAGCATATCCTGGCTCAAAACGACCAAGAAAAAGGTCCACAGGCGTTACTGTACTGATCTTAGCAATATGACCCAAAAAAAATAAAAAATAGATAGGCAGCATTATTTTTATTTGCAATTGCTTGTACGAAAACACTGAAATTTGTTAGTACAAAAAGAAGTGCAGTACTGTCTTGTAGTACCAATCAAAACAAATATTGGTGCCAAACATGTGGAATTGCAACTTTTAGTGTGTGAATGATTTAATTTTGTTGAATACTTTATTTTATTATTTTTTGAAAGGTATCATAAAATAAATTTTAAATAAAATAGTTTTGTTTATGTTTGATGTGCTAAATAAATTATAAAATCTATATATATTATAAATGCTGAACCTTGAAATTATTAAGCTAAAATTTGACAAGTGTTTATCTTCATATTTGAATATTCACCTTAAAATCTAATATATCAAATTTTAAAAAATTCTGATTTTCATTAAAAATAAAATATTTATTATAATTTTTTAAATATTATTTTTTAACTACATTGTTATACATATTCTAATATTACTCAAATTCTAAAATTTTTTATATAATATGTATTTCTTAATCTTAAATCACTTAATTATTTTTTAAAATCACTTAATCATTTTTTCTAAACTATTAGAAATTCTATTTTTAAAAATTCTGAACTAAAACACTATTATATTCGAATGGTGCAGCTGGACATTACATCATGGGGCTTATTTACAGGTTACTCACCACTTTTCTTATAGACAGTGTTATAACTGCCGAAATAATGCCGCATTTTGGTTGATATATTTTGAGTAAAATCATATACTTATTGGGGTATTCCTACAAAATATTTCTGCAACTTGAATATCATAAGCATGAGAAGCTAATGGAATTGGCGGACCATGTTTTAACTTTAGACTTTAGTAGGTGTTGAAATCTCAGCATTGTTGAAGTATTTGTTTTCTTTTTTGAACCCAAGAGCTGTATCTGCATACTATAAATTGTAGTATTCAAAAGTTTATATACTGTCTTTAATACCTTCCTGAAAAGGAATTAACTGCAGGCACAACTTCATGTCTGAATATCTAAACCAGCAAAATTATTAAAAACTGATTTTGTTTGCTGATTTATTAGTTTGCTGTGTTCATACACATCTTATATTAGAACTTGTTCTAACTTAGGTATACTGATAGAAGGAAAAGTGCCATCTTCCACTTCAAGCAGGCTTTATCAATAGATCCCTCACTTTGGGCTGCATATGAGGAGGAGCTGTGCCTATTAGGTCTGTTCAACGAACACCCATGTGACCTTATTTTCTTTGGTAGTTACTGTTTTTAGCATTTAAATAACATACACATAATACTATTATTTATACTTCAACTGATTTCGGTCGTGTGGGATTTTAATATACATATTTTGATATAATTATTAAATAATTTTAATAAATTTAAAACTATAAATTAATTAAATATAAAAGTAAAAATTTTTAAAAATAGAATTTTTAATGATTTAGAATTTAAATAATATATCACACTATTATACATACAAAAATTCTTAAAAATCCTAATTTTTATTAAAAATAAAATATTTATTATAGTTTTTTAGCATTACTTTTTTAACTAAAATTGTGACACATGTTAAGGATGTCAAGCAATTCACATCTTTCTTTATATTATACATATACAATACGCTAGCCTTAATACAAGATATGAAAATTTACTAAGCATGCGACGTTCAAGAAAAACTGAGGAAGACCTCCTGCTGACCCACCTGACACAATACTAGTGTATCTGATGCAAATATTTCTTCTTTACCGACTAATTTCTATTAATCCTGAAAAATAATGCAGAGGGGTGAGCCTGCAACTCAGTAAATGAACAATATAATATCCTATGAAAACATAACACATCAGCATATGATATTATCAATCACCAGTCCATTTAATAATTAACAATAAACTTTTAGCATGCATA
>CATIWM010023159.1:0-16320 GCA_949671775.1 Mallotus repandus | reverse complement strand
AACTAAAAAAACAAAAAAGAATAGAAAAAAAGCAAAATGGACACTCTTGAAAACAAAACAAAAAATAGGACATGAGTGAAAATTAAAAAAGATACTCGTGTAATTTATACAAAAGGTAAGATAAATAACTGTAAACAAGGTAGAGAATGTGTCTAATTCTGTAAATTTCTCAATTATTAAATATATTTCCACTAAAAGTTCTAAAAAAAAATAGGCAGGATATGTAGGCAAATATGCTCTTTGCTTTTGGCACAACGTGACGTAGAGGACCCCTTTCACATCTACTATATTCTTTCAACATAATAACACTCCTTGTAGTGGGTACATGTTTGTATCATAAATCCGAATGCAGTAGCTCTCCGTCAGAACAAGTGCTCATGAAGTTTGGTGAACTCCAGGATAACTCACCAAAAACCCTGGACAGGATGAGCCGTGCTACATTCTCAGCTGCAACTGCACTTGTCTCCATGGTACTAGCTGCATTCTCAAAGGCATTCACGTAGTACATATGGTGACCATCCAAAATAAAAGGGGCAAATACTTCAGGAGCTTTATACTTAGGGTAAGCAGCCCAGTTTATTCTTGTAATCACTTTCCTAACACTGCAAGTATAATCAACAAATTGTCGGTACATGACAGTTGATAGCTTTTATATGCGTAATTGAACTAGTATTCTGTCCTTTGCTCTAAATGCCGGTTGCATAGCAATAGGTCTTTAACAAGATTCACAGAAAAAGGCTTAAACGCATACTTGGGCAAATAGGTTTCCATCCTAGAGCAAGAATGAAACCAAAATTTAGAACAACAAATTATTTGATATTGAATATATCTTTGACAGGGGTACATTGAGCCTGTCAAGTCTGGATCTCATAAATCAAGAAATGAAGCTGAACACTCCATGATTACAGGTTAGCTAGGTCGACTACTGGAAGAGGTTAATGCTGGAATAATATATGTTATGAAATGACATATATCAACTTTTGATAAATGAATAATACTTTCAAATTCATATCATTTATTTCCAGTGCAATTATGAGCCATTAAAAGTATTACCTAAAAATTCTATCCAGTAATGAATCAGACATTGGTTCACGAGAGAATATTTTGTAAGTCATGTCTGTCTCATTGTGTTGCTTGAGGATAGAAATGCTTGAGAATGGAAGTTCAGGATCTTCTAGTGTGGCCACCAGTTCTGGAATTTCTGAAACAGTTTTCAGGCCAAAATATGACTGTCCAAAATAAAAACATCAAAATTTAATTGAGGAAATAGCATCTGAAAATAGAGAGAAATGACTGATGGGAAGGGAACAACAAAAAAAAAAATTTAGGCATATTAGTGCAAAAAATCACAACGTTTTCGACTTGTTGCAATTATATACCGAATTTAAAAGTTGGCATAACTAACCCAATTTGACATTTTAGTTGCAATTATAGCACAATTCAACTTTGGTCAAAATTGAAGCTGACGTGGACCTACTCCTAAGTGAGACCCACTGCCAACTCATCCTACCTAGCTAACTCCTCAAAATGGTGCGTTTTTTTTCACTTAAAAAGGAGGCAAAAGCCTGAAACAGACAAAGAAACTAGATGGGAACACCCCTACTATAACACACTCCACTACTGTCATGCAAAATCCACTGCATAATCTCCTTAGGCAGCTGCTGAGAAACATGGCACCCTAACTGACAATGCGTCGCCATCACTGCAAGTCTATCAGCAACAAAATTTGCCTCTCTGAACACATGCCTGATCTGCACAGTCCACTGCAACTTAAACAAATTCCTGATACTTTAAAGGAGATGAACACGACAATTAGTACTAAAAGGCTCCTTAGTAAGCATGTTCACTGCACATTCTCTGTCACTTTCCACAAGAACTTGCTTGAAACCCATATCCCACGCCATCTTTAGCCCTTTTATTCACTGACACCCGCTCAGCCCCTGTCCCACTTGGTTTGCCGATTGACCCCATATCAGTCCCAAGCCGAATTCCTGACCACCCAATAGCACTACCACTCACCACACCTATACCCCTTACTCATATTAACCACTCGGCAGCCAACACCAATGATCTTTCCCGTCCCACTACCGATGTCCCTATTATGCCCATCCCTTCTCGAACCGAGGAATCCTCCCATCCTTCTCCAACTTCATCTTCGCCTCCACCCGATGTCCTAACAACGTCTCAACCTGCCGCGACCTTGCCACCACACCAGTCTGACGCAACCTCATCATCGTTCAATTCTGCCCTTCCCATCGATGACTCTCCGAACCAGCCCATGTCGACTCTGCAGGCTCATTCCCATCCTCGCACCGCCATCTGCACCTCAACACTGGAACACCATAAACTCCAGTCCTCTGCTCCACACCCACACGAACCAACTTCTTCGTCTTTTGCTCATTTACCTGATTTAGAGTTAGAGGGAGGGGCGTGATTTGTGAAGCAGAGAATTGGGAGAATGGCGTGATTTAGGGTTACAAAACTAGTAATAGGAGTGGTGAAATTAAAACACACCGTTTTGATTAGTTAGTTAGGGTAAGATGAGTTGGCAGTGGGCCCCACTTAGGAAGAGGTGATATTGTCTATGTCAGCTTCAATTTTGACCAAAGTTGAATTGTGCTATAATTACAACTAAAATGTCAAATTTGGCTAGTTATGCTAACTTTTAAAATTTAGTATATAATTGCAACAGGTTGAAAATGTTGTGATTTTTGGCACTAATATGCCAAAAATTTATTAGTAGAAAGTTACCATTGGACTATTAAATTTAGGATACTTACAGGATTTAACAGGCCACTCACAAATGTTGCATGTGTGTGCTGTAATTGCCTATCAGGAACTGAAATTGGAGGGTTAAATTGAATATTCAGTTCATCTAGTGGTGTAGCAACAACTGTTACTTCACAAGTAAAACTTCTTCCTTTTGTGGAGTTGAGCTCATAATGTTCTCCAAGGTAAGAGATAGAATCTATTTCTTCATGGAGGTGCAATTCAACATTTGACCTATCAATTAGTCCGGCAGCCATCTGCCAATTCCCTCCTTCAATAGCCCATAATCCTCCAACAGACCCTGCCAAGGAAACTGCTCCAGCAAGTCCACTGATGTAAACATTTTGACCATAGTTAATTCTTGTAATGACCTGCACTCACAGAATTCCAAACTTAATGAAACTCTCAGACTTGACAAAGTCTCAAACACATCAACAAATGTATTCCAGTTATGAGCCACTTTCAAATTTAAATATTTCTGATTGCAATTCAAAATTTGAGCTATCAATTACTAGGCCACTTCATGATTGCTAAACTTCAACTGGTCACAGAAAATTAACTAAGTTTTGGTTTGACAACTGTTGGGTTAATTTTGTAAACTCACCCAGCTTAGCAGTAGCAATACCTAACTAAATGGAAAGTTCAGTTTATGATGTTAAAATAACTAAATCCATGGTCACTAGTGTTGAGCATGGGACGGAACCAAATAATTTTAATCCTGAACTGAAATCCTAAACCAAATAACATTAAAACCACATCAAACCAAATAATTTTAATCCCAAACTGAACTAAACCAAATTAATCTAAACTTTAATACAGTTGTGGTTCTTTATAAATTTATGAACCAAGAAGCGAGTGAAACTGAATCATACACAAGCCCAACCAGACGAATCTAGTACTGAAAATGTGTATGTATTTAAAAATTAAAATTCACAATGAAAATAAATTTATTTTTATTCATATATTAAGAAAGAAAATACAACACCCCATATATAATTATTGTTGTGTTGAATGTTTAATTAAATTATAATTAAATGTAACCGATAAATTGATATTTGTATACAATAGTACCCATTGAATTCTAGTTTAAGAAAAAGAATATTATGGATTGAGATTATTTTTTCAAAAATTAATATTTGTACTGTAAATTTATAGTGCATTCTTATTTATTCTTTCAGATGATTTTTTTTGTGAATTTTATTTTAAAATTAATTATGAATTTGGTTAAATAAAAATATTGATATTTTGTGTTGAAAGAGTTAAAATTTTTTTGAATTGCATTATATCGAACCGTACCAAAAAATAAGATGGTCTCAGGTGATTTTTAAATTTGGTATGGTACCAAGGTTTTAAATAATGGTATCATGAACTGTTTTGGTATCAATATCAATGTAACAGTGTCAGATCATATTGGATTGTAACGGTCGCCACTATCGTGAATGTTGAAAAATTTTTGGTACCTATGATTTAAATTAATGATAAATAAAAATATACTTTAATATTTAATACATTAGTTTAGAAAACACTTAAAAATACAAATTACATTAAAAATTACTTTTAATTTTTAGTTATATAAAAAATATATTCATTATTAAAAAAATTAATAAAATTTTAATAAAATATCAAAGAGTCTCCTTTTTATGCTGCCCTTTTTTCTCTTTTCTAAACTATTAAAGATTGCAGTGCCCACAAAAATTGCTTGACCTGCAATTTCAAAATTATTTTAATAGACCCACTACCTTAATTACACCAAATCAGAATAAAATTCATCTACTGCTACCCATTCCAAAGCCTATTAGCAGTACCTGCATTCTGTATGAACCTGCTCAAACCCATTGAACTGCTTAAAAAGAATATTTAACTTATGATTCATACAAAATATTCTCATTACTTTTAATGGATATTATATAGTTTTTAAATAAGGGAAAATGTGCAAATTGGACCCTGAACTTGGCACCAAAGTTGACATTGGACCGCAATATATATTTTTTTAAAATTTTGGACCTTAATCTTTGAAAATTCGAATATATTAGACCCTTCTTCAAAGAATTGTTACAATGAAGTCCAAAAAATCAAAATCAAGTTTAACTTTAATGTTGATTAATAAAAATTAGTTCGAATAACAATGAAAATTGATGAAATTGGTTTCAAAATATAAATTTATGAAGTTTTCAAAAATTTTAAAAATTTTTATTGTTAAAAAAATATATTTTTTTAATTTTTAAAAATTTTAAAAAAGTGAAAAAAATATTTCTTATAGACCTAGAAATTTTAAAAAAATTTAAAAATTTTACAATTCAGTTATATATATATTTAAAAAATAATTATAAAATTTTTATACAGTTAATACATTTTTAAAATTTTTAAATTTTTTATAGATTTAAAAATTATTGAGTGCACGGAATTTTTTTTTGTTCTTTTTTTATTTAAATGTATGTCATTTGATTATAAATTTTTAAAATTTTTTGGTTTATAGAAAAAACAATTTTAATTTTTTAAAATTTCTAAAAAATTAGCAAAATATATTTCTATGTATATAAATTTTTTACAAATTTAAAAACTTCATAAATTTATACTTTGAACCAATTTCATCAATTTGCATTATTATTTGAACTAATTTTTATTAATTAACATTAAAGTTAAACTTGATTTTGATTTTTTGGACTTAATTGTAACAATTCTTTAAAGAAGGGTTCAATGTATTCGAATTTTCAAAGATTAAGGTCCAAAATTTAAAAAAATATATATTAAGGTCCAATGTCAACTTTGGTGCCAAGTTCACGGTCCAATTTGCACCTTTTCCCTTTAAATAATCAAGTTTCAGGTATCTGATATACTATACCTGTATCCCGCCCGCCTGAATACAAAACTGGCATTCATTTCTAAACCCATGCATGCCTATTCAAACCCAAACTCTATATAAACATAGTGGGTAGAATTGACTACGTTAAATTACCCTACCCATTGCTGCCACTATTTTGACCACTCACAACACATGCCTTTATACATGCATGCTGTTTTCCTTTCTTTCCACAAAATGCTATCATTAGGGGCAAAAAGAGAGAGGAGTGGGTGACGGAGATGGTGCTGAAATTGTCAAGACTTAGGAGGCTCCAGTATTGCTATGCAGTGGTGTTTGGGGAATGACTCTTGTGCGAACATTATTACATTTATGATGGAGAGCTAAAAGTGATACTAAAAAGCACATCAGATGTAGTCTTTGGCCATGTAGCAGGAAGTTCTGATGCTGTGAGATTTGTAGGTGATGCGCTCTTTGAAGTTTTCCAAACTGCAATGGTTTCCCCCCGGAAACAAAAATCAATCCAGCTTGGGTGGTTTGTTTCTGATGAATTAGAGAGGTGTCTAATGGGATGGGAATTTTGTAATTATCCTTTTTAAGGGGTGGGGAAGAGAAGAGGCCATGGATCCTACCCATTAAGATACTCATGCCCCCATTTGATGTTAGCACAAATCTGACAAGTAGGGTGACCTAATAATTACCAATGTACAAATTAGTTATTTGAGAGATTGAATTCTAATGATCATAAATTTACTTACTACTATATATGGTCATTATTGAAATTAAGCCTTAACAACTGAGTCCCTATAATCGTGAGTGGCAAATACTTAATATTGATTGCATGGGAAATGGTTTCCACACATGTTCATTTATTCTCTCATTTAACCCTTCCAATCTTTTATCTCTTTACCCTTGTTAGAAACTGATATGAACCAGCATGGAGGACATGATGAATATGGTGAAGGGACTAAAGCTTGCTCAAGGTCTTATTACAAGGGCAAGATCTAAAAGGTTTAAAGAAGCTTTACAACGGTTCATGAAGACATTTTGGACAAATTCAAGTGAACCAAGAAGTTGCAACGCTTTGGGAAAGGTTCAAGACAAAAAAAAAAAAAAAAAAAAAGCTATGCACGGCTGTGTGTGACTATGACACGGTTGTGCTTGAGAATGACCGAGTTTGATCTATTCTGACACGGTTGTGCCTAAGATTGACCTATTCTAACATGGCCGTGTGACCTATTTTGACATGGCTGAGTTTGACTAGAAACGACCAATAAGATTGCACACAGTCATGTGTCCTTTCGAACATAGCCATGTGCGACTGAACAATCTCAATTTTTAGAGTTTTAGACGTTTTATTTAACCGTGATTGAATATTTGTTTGTTTCTTTATTTACCCTTATTCTATTTAGATTATAAATAGCTTGTTTGAGGTGGTAAAACATAACTTGGTTGATTTATATGATTATTGAGAGTTTTCTCTTCAAGTTTTACTTTCTTTGTGTTTTTTAATGAATGCAATTCAGACTTATCAAGGGATAGATTAAACCTTGTGGCATCTTTACGGGTTGCGGTTTTAAGGACTTAGTTTCCTTAGAGTTCTAATTCTGATCATTTGACTTGTTATCTAGCAATCGTTAGGTTGATTCTCAAATTGATATAGAGGTTCACAAGTTCATTGCTCATGGGTCCATATAACCAAAAGGGCCACACATACATGTGGATACAAGAATAAGATTAAGCCTATATAAGGCATAATACATATCCAGCCACCTGAACTTACCATGATTAGTCATTTTGCCCCATGTACTTTCACTTTTGCCAAATTGACACTTGAACTTGGCAATAACCTTATTTATAAACACCTGTCAGGAAGTGGGGAGAATAAATATAGTGCGTGTATCCTAAACTCGCTGCCTTATATAACATATGGGAAAGATGAAATTTTTTTATTGTTTACTGGAGATAAAAAAAACCTAAAACCCCTAATTGATTGAAAACCAAATTGATTGAAAGGGTAACATCTGATCCAATCCCGATTGAGTGATACAAGGGTTTGAGCGAGCAATGAGCAACAAAGAGCCACCTGTGAACTAAGAAGCACGGACACAGATATGGGACATAGATACGACATGACACGACACGACATGACACAGATATGACAATACGGCAATTTTTAAAATTTAAGGACACGATACGGACGGGATACGTTATATATATATATATATATATATATATATATTCCACATAAATGTGTATTATTTTCTATTATATAAAAATGATTTGTTAGAAAAATAAAATTAGAGTGATAAAATAAAAATTTCATGAAATTTAAACACTTAATATATACATATATATATTTCACAAAAAATGTGTATTATTTTCTATTACATAAAAATGATTTGTTAAAAAAATAAAGCTAGTGTGATAAAATAAAAACTCCATGAAATTTAAACACTTAATATAATAATTTAATTAATTATCAATAATATAAGGCAAACATAAAAAGTGACCAATTAAATTAAATATTAAATTAATTAAATTAAATTATTAATAGCTAAATTATTCATAAATAAAGTAAATTAAATTAAATCATACAAAAAATGGAGCTAACAAGTGTTCTAAAAAAGTGTCATGTCGTGTCCTAAAAGTGTCTAGCCGTGTTGGTCCCGTGTCCCAGCCGTATCGGTCTCGTATCCTAAAAAGAAAAAAATAATAAAATAATGGAGCTGTGTCAGACAAATGTCGGGCGCGTGTCGGTGTTCGAAAAGTGTCCGACACAGATACTCCACCCTATTTGAAGTGTTGGTACTTCATAGCTTGTGAACATTGATGTTGGTGGTGGTAAAGTTGTCACTAGCGTATCCATTTGAGGAACGACCAACGAAGTTGAAGCATGAGAGATTCCGGTCATTGCAGCACTGGAAATATGAACAGAGGAGTTGGTGGTACTGCAAATAATGAGAAGTTGTTCAAGCCATTAGTTCTCAATACTGACGAGGGAGCTGTCAACGTGACAACGAGACTGCATAGCGTGTATTTGTGGTGGACCTCATTGTGTTGGAAATAATAGGAGTTAATTATACTAGTGAAGCTAGCAAAGATGTAGATAACAACACCGGCGAGAGAGCTTTTTGGAGAGAGATTGGCTTTGGTAATGAAGCTATGTGTGATTGGGTCAGCTGGATGATGAAAGGAGATGTGGTCGACCTCAATCCTATTATATTTTATAGATTACCTCTGGCGATATATAAAATCCATTACCTTTTGTGAATAGACTATCATAGTCGTGGTTAATAACTACTGCATAGTTAGTCGCAGTGCATTTCAGTATTGATTTTACAGATTCAAAAGAGTAGAACAAACACAACGGAGTGAACCTGCTTCCGAAAATGGCAGTGACGATAACAGGAGATGATTTATCGAGAACATCAATAGGAAGTATGTGTAGTTTGACATTAAGCAGTTGCTGGAGCTAAACAGTCGGAGATGATGTTTTCGGTCGGAGTGAAAGGCAAGAAGAGGATGAGGAGGAGCTCCGATGGGCTGCAATCGAGCAGTTACCGACGTATGATAGAATGAGGAAAGGAATGTTGAAACAAGTACTTGATAATGGAAGAGTTGTTGAAATTGAAGATGATATTAGGAAGCTTGGGATGCAAGACAGAAAGTGAGAGGTTTAAAAGATGATAATGAGAGGTTTCTTATGCGACTTAAAGAAAGAATTGATAGGTATCATATATTTTTTAGATAATTTTCTTCTCCTTTTTTACTCGAGATCTTGCAGCTCTGAAAATGACTAAATGATATATATATATATATATATTTTTTTTTTTTTGAATTAATGAATGTTTTAGGGTTGGAATTGAGATCCCAGAGATTGAAGTTCGGTATGAGAAATTATCAGTGGCGAGAGATGTTCATATAGGAAGCAGAGCTCTTCCTGCTCTGTTTAATGCTACTCTAAACTCAATAGAGGTGCTGCTGTTGCTTTTTTTTGTACTTTTGAATTGGAGTAAAATCTGTGAACCGTAAATTTTTTAGGATTGAATTAAGATTTGTCATCTCATGCGGTTGGAAGTTTTGTAAAAAAAAAAACCAGAATAATGAAGAACAAGAGGAGGAAGAAGAAAATCACATTTCCACCTCTGCTTATAATTTCTCTTTCACGCGCTACAAAGAGATTGATCTCACGCAAGTTGCCAGCAAGGCATAAAGGTGTTTATAAATAAGGTTATAGCCAAGTTCAAGTGTCAATTTGGCAAAAGTGAAAGTAGAAGGCAAAATGACCAATCGTGGCAAGTTCAGGTGGCTGCATATGTATCATGCCGCCTATATAATAGAAAATCAATTGGTTTGTGCTATGTCTCAACCTACACCAGTTATGATTCACTTTACTCCTCTATATTGATCTAATGTGGGATATATTTATATTTTCCAACACTTCCCCTCAAATGTGATAAACTTTTTTATATTTTCCAACACTTCCCTAATAACATTAAGCCTATATAATATAAAATCAATTGGTTTGTGCTATGTCTCAACCTATACTACTTATGATTCACTTGATTCCTCTATATTGATCTAATGTGGGATATATTTATATTTTCCAACACTTCCCTCAAATGTGCTAAACATTTTTATATTTTCCAACATTTCCCTTCCAGTATAATTGAAGAGGACCCAAGATCACAAACATGCTAAGCACCTAAGAACTGACACCATGTGGACACATAAATGGGTTGAGCACATACAATGCCAACCTATTGGCTTATATTAAAGCTCAATCTATACCACTTATGAGTTACTTAATTTCTTTATATTTTTCCAATATTGGATATATTTATATTTTCCAACAACCCTTAACTCCAAATCAAAATTAATAATCTCTATCTTAGCACCCTCCTATTCTCAAGGCCCAAAATCCTTAGATACATAGAGCAATAATCAAGAGGAGAGATATCCAAGTGCACATAGGACAGGTCGCAACTTTCCAAGCCATGAGGGTAGCCAATGACTCCAGCTAAAGAATGGAAATGTTAACTTCAATGCTATGGGTAAATTGTATAAATGATCAAATACAGTTTTATATTTTTTCAGTTAGGTTTCATAAGTAGTCTTTATCATATTTTTTTGCCCACAAACAATCTAGCGTTACTATTTGAGTCCAAAATTTAAAGATAGCATACAAATAAGTTCATATTTTCTATCTTTATATAGAAATTAAAGAAAAAAACTAAAAACTATCGTAAGGTATGAATATCTTATATCTGGAATAATGTAGAAACATTATTTGATTAGTAAATAAATCGTATGTTAATATTTATCTTTATTTTTTAATTTTTATATAATAAAGGGGAAATTACTAGAACCCCCATGAGGTTTACTCAAATACATTAGTCGATCCCTACTGTTTCAACAATATATTATGACATCCCTCAATTTTGTTTATGCTATATTAATTCATCCCTCTGTTAGTTTTGTTGTTAAATCATGGACTAAAGCTTAATTTTTTAACAGAAAATATTTCCTTTGGTCCTTGAAGTTTTATATTTTTAAAGTTCATACTATTATTTACTTTTTAGCTCCTATATCACTTTTAAATTTTTTTTTCACAAGTGAAAAATAAATTCACTTATTTAAACTATAAAAGATTAATATTTATGAAAATTTTTTAAAAAATATAAAAATATGAAATTTTAATTTGAATTAAAAATAGAAATTACAAAATATAATTAAAAATTATAGTGTCTTTAATTATAGTATTCCTATCCATCATAATATTTTATTTCAAAAAAATAAAATTTGTAAAAAACACTTTTATAATCAAAGATATTGTGAAAAGTAGTAATACTATTACAATTTTTTTATCGTAATGTTTATTTGTTTTTAAATTTAAATTTTTTTAAATATACATTCATATTTAAATTTAAAATATTAAAAATTAAAATGACTTATTTTTTTACTTGTGAAAATAATTAAAAAGTTAATAAAGCATTTAAATTGCAAAAATGGTATGAATTTTAAAAATATAAAACTTGAAGGACCAAAAGGAAATATTTTTGATTAAAAAATTACAATTTAATCCATGAATTGACAGTAAAACTAACGGATGAATGAGTTAATATAACAGAAATAAAACTCAAGGATGTCATAATATATCACCAAAATAGCAGGAATCGACTAATATATTTAAGCAAACCTCAAAGGGGTCTTAGTAATTTACCCTATAGTAAACTATATATTAATAAAATATTTGTATATTATATTATATTACATTATATTTAATATTTTTATTGAAATTTTATTTTAATTTTTACACATAATAAACTATACATTAATAATAAAATGTTTGTATATTATATCATATTTAAATAATCTATAACTATAATTCAAGGATAATATCATTTTTATACTATTTTAGAATTTTGGACTAAAATGATAATATTGGATTGTTTACGGACCAAAAAATTTTATATGGACTACATGTAAAACTTAAATAGAAATTTGATAACTAAAAAGATGCAAATTAAAGTTTTGTAGCCAAGTTCTAATCAAACACAACACAAAATTTAGTGACCATCCATACAATTTATCCTCGATGTTGCTCATGCTATGCTTGAATTCAGATTAGCACATTTTCAAGGTCTGCAGAATATATCATCCATGCACCTTTAGATTCATTAATTTATGTAGGTAACATAGCTACTAAATCAATGCAACCAATTATGTATCTCCTAAAAGTAGTTAGCTACCTCTCAATTTATTCTAGTGTTCTTCCTATTCGTAGGTCATTTATGGCACATGGAAAGGGCTCATGCAGCTGCAACAGGATTTGAAATGGGAACTGATTCTGATTTTCAACCTGCTCTTAGCTACCTGAGACAAGAGATCCAAATTGAAAGTAGGAATCAATTTGATTCTATATAACACATATTAATTGGTTGGCTTAAATCTGAATGGGTTGAAAAGGAAAAAAATTAATAACTTGCTACCTTATTCAGCTAAAGAAGTTTAAAATATTGATTTGTGTACTGGACATGCTGTTTGACATTGTGCTTCACTGTAACATCACATAGAAGAAAAAAAAAAGTCAAATTTTCTCAGTTCTCTTATTTAGACAACTTAAGCTTAACTACATCGCAAAGGTAGGCAAATCCTTAATTTGAAAGCTGGTTAACTATGAGAAAACTATGAAGCACGGACACTCCTACAAAGAGTTGTGTCCTGTGTTGGAAAACCAATTGGCTAATACATTAAGGTTACCCAATCTGCGTACTTAGCAAAACAAATCTTCTACAAATAAATGATATGCACCATACTATGCTCTCCTAGAGCTCTACATAGTAGTGGGAAAAGAGGTTCAACAAAATTGCTTCCTACCCAAAACACCCTTAAATCAAATCAATAAGAGATTTCTAATGTATGTGACCTGTTACACCCAAACCACAAAAAGCCCATTCTATGTTAAAAACCCATGCCAAAACAAATTCCAATCCCGTAGTCTCAAAAGCATAGAATGCACACATCAGTAAAATATTAGGTAAGTCTAAAGTGCAGTATAAAGAGAATAGGAAGCTAATCAGGAAAAAGATTATTTGATGCTTACGGTGACAAGCTCCTCTATCAACAAGGGACACAATCCAACATCCACCAATTCGTCTTGCAAAGTCCGAGTAGTGAGATTATACAGATCAGCCCACTTGAGCATCTCAGGTACAGTCTCGAAAGTGGGTCTTGTTCCGAAGCTCTCATAATATTTCAAGAACTTGTTTACAGTGACCTGCATCACAACAAACACACAGTATACTTGTTACTAAAAATAAAAACCAAGTAAATAAATAAATATTTGACGCAGCAACCAAACAAGAAACATTCAAAGGAGCAAAAATGACCTCAACAAAGCTGTTCATTTTGAAAAGAGAGAAACCGTAGCGCAGGAACATGTACAAAGAATTAGCAAAAGAAAGGATCTTTTGCACAAAAGGAATCTTAGACTCAAAACTCATCGTTTTGAACACAAATTTCTTGCCGTCCCAAATCCCCAAAGAGATGGAACTCTCAGAATTCGAAGGCTCCTTTCGCTTCAAATTTAGCAATCTAGTGAAATTGGAGGCGTGGTAGTTCTTTGGGTGTAGAATTGAGGCCCCGGCCTCAAACGTTTCGCCGGAGATTGTGACAGTAGCCATGCGGCCTCCCACGACGCCATTTCTTTCGAACATAAGAATACGGGCAGCTGATGATTGTGAGTTTGGAGGGGAATAACGGCGGAAGAAGTGAGCGAGAGAGGAGCCAGCGATGCCGCTGCCAAGGATGCATACGGTGGGTGGAGAAGGGAGGGACTGACATTGAAGGAAGAAAAGAAAGAAGGGAGCGAGCAGGGAGAGGATCTTGACTGGAGCTACCATTATCGATACTGAAGCTTATTTTGACTTTTTAGTTTTTTTTTTTTTTTTTATATATATTTTAAGCTGTAGACCGCCAACTTTGACAGCGTGACACTAACCATCTGCTGAACCAAACATGGTGCGGTACTCATCTCATGTGTGTATGTGTGTGTATATATATATATATATATATATATATATATATATATAAAAGGGATAATGAGTCCATAAGTTTACACCGATTTTCTCATTAACTTCAATGAGGTTTAAATTTTTCAATTAAGTTCATTAATTTTTTATAAATTGCATCGGTAGTTCTAAATCATTAAAATTGACAGATTTAACTGTCAGATATTCATCAAATCTTTTTTTTAATTGACTGATGACATATCAAGAGTTGTTATACCATGGATCTCTATCCATGTTACAACATAGACCAAGACACATTCTCTCACTCTCTACATGAAACGCGACTCTCTGCATCCATAACTTGTCACTTCACGAAGAACCTCGCTCTTTGCAACTCTCTCGTTCATCTCTCTCGTTTTCTCATTCCCTCGCTCGCTCTCAACATCTATCACGAAGCTTGCTTTTTCGTTCCTCTCTGGAGTATCTCAGTGGCGAAAGAATCATCATTTTGTCTTTACAACTTTGAATCTCGTTTTTCCTACTGTAAGTAAACAAAATCCTATTTTCTTTTACAGATCTTTCGCTTCGAACTATGATGAAGATCTTCTTAATATTTTGTGTTACTTAAATGCTTGCTTCCTACTTTGATGAACATCTTTTTGCTTCTTCATATATGCTTCTACTTTTCATTCATATATATTCATCATTTAAATGAAAAAAATTCATGAACTTTTACTTGAATGTTAAATGACTTTCAAGCGCATGTTCACTAACCTTATGAACATGATTATTTAAATAATAGGTTCACAAATCTTTAAACTTGGATATGTAGATATTGTTTTATGGATCTATTTTGTTTTATCTATGCTGTTTTTTATGGATCTATTTTGTTTTATGTACAATTCTGTGATAGGTTCATCAATTAAATGATAAAGATTCACAATGCAGTTATATAGGTTCATCAATTAAATTATAATGATTCACAGACCTTTACTCCCATGTTCATTGCCTGAAAACTGACATTTAACTGCACGTTTAACTAAAAATTCATTACTCATCACCTAAAAGATTCATTGAACTTTACATGCATATTCATTGACATTCAGTTTTAGATTCAATAGTAGAAAAGGTTCATTACTTTATCACTAAAGATTCATTATTTATCTATTGTAGGTTCAGTTATATATCAACATGAAGAGAACAATGGAACAAGGACCATCTGAGCCTAATCCAAAGCAGAAGACTAATGGAAACTTGGAACCTCTGCTTGGCAAAATATTCACTCAGATACCCTACATTGCCTCAATGATTGTGACATTCCTAAATGAGGTATGGCATTGGAGTAGCTTTATAACTATCAACACAACTGAAATCGAAAATGTATTTGACATACATTTTTCTAAAGCATCTGATATACGTTATGAAATGAATAGGACTCCATGGCAAATAGGTTCATCCTTATTCATAGTGAAAAGCAAGGAGCCAGAAAAAACACTTGAGGAAATTTTTAAATATGAGAACTTTTAGGTGCAAGTTTGGGGTCTGGCTACTCAGCTAGTCCACAGTGAAAATGCTCTCGATATTGCAAACAAATTCTTTCCAGGAATTGTTTCAACTGAGAATTTTACATTTATGGATGAGCTAGGAATACCTACTATAAGAATGAAAGTGAAAGTAGACTTGACTAAACCTTTGCCCCCTGGCTTCTATGTTGAAGAAGACACATATTGGGTAGAGAAGGAATGGGTATCTTTTAAGTATGAAAGAATACCTAATATATGTTGGTTTTGTGGTATGTTTGATCATATAATAGAAAAATGCAGATATTTCAAGATAGTAGACAACCCAAAACTAGAATATCTACCTTCAAGAATTAAAGCTTTTCCAGTTTAGGAACCAAGCAAATTCAGATTAAATCCATACCATAGCCCAAATGACTACATGTTAACTCCAATGCTTGAATGGACACCAACTGCAACAAAATTCAACTATGAAGACAAAGTGAAGATGGTGGAAGAAAAACACAAACAAGTAGAAAAAACATTGCAAGAATGAGAGCAAAAAAAGCAGCAACTGGAAAATATTTGTCCTCTAATTCATCAAATAGTGATAGTGACTAGCACTATAACTAGTTTGTTATCTTTTGTATTTATATTTAGTAATGAACAACTACTATAAGCTTATGCTTAAAATACTTTGCTTTATTGTATAAACTTTATTTAATGCACACTTTAT
>CATIWM010023149.1:0-13812 GCA_949671775.1 Mallotus repandus | reverse complement strand
AATCGGACTATTTGAATAATAATTTCTTTTAAATAATTATCTTATACAAAAGCCCAGTTCATTTAAACTATTAATATTTCTCATTTAATATATTAATATATATACTTAAAATTTATTATTTATAAAATTCCAAAAATTCATAAAAATATATTTTAACTCTAAATATAATTAAATCATCAAATAATTAAATAGTATAATATTTATATACATTTTATATTATTTCCGGAAATTAATCTAAAATCAACATAATATACCAAAAATACTAATTTAGCTAATAAAATTAATTTATACCTTCTAATAATAAAAATTATTATTATACATGTTAATTAACTATAAATTCATCAAAAATCAATTTAAAATCAAATTATACAATTTCCTCTAAAATTTATATTTTTCACATATTACTTCCAAAAAGTATAATTAATTTTACAAAATTTCCTTCACAAACATTACTACAAATAATTTATAGTATTTATTAAAAATTAAAAATAAATCCGAAAATATAGAAAAATTATTTTTGCATAGCATTAAATCTCTACATCAATTTTAATACTTAACATTTAACCTAAAACTCACTTAATAAATCAAAAATTAACAAAAACTAAAAAATGTATTTACTTCTTTTCAAGTCGATCCGGAAGGAGATCGAAGAAACCAGAGATAGACTTGAGAAGCTTGGAAGATGAGGAATCCAACGACACCAGAATCGCGGCCAACTGATGCCAGAATCGTCGTCGGTGACCATTAGAAGTTCCAGCCAAATCAAGAAGAAAACTGGAGAAAGGAAGAAGGAGGCGGCTTCTGGGCTGGATGGCAACAAGGCGTGGTCGGGCGGTGGTGAGGAGCAGTGACGGCGAGGCTGGCAGTGGGCGGTGGCTGGGTTGGTCGAAAATGGCACAGAAAGGAAGAAGATGAAGAAGAAGAAAAAGAAAAGGAAGAAAGAAGGAAATTGACCGAAAAAATTTTTATGCTGACTTTTTTTTAAATAATAATAATATATTAATTTACTCACCAATACACCAAATAAAATACATATCTACAAATGATATACTAAATAAATTCTCTACACTATAAAATAATATACACAATAAAATATAAAATAATACTTTTATAAAATAATAATTAAAATAATTCTCAACTCCAAAATTCAAATTTAATTTCACTAAATAATAATCTTAATATTAATAAAATATTTATTAACAATGCAAGTCTCAGAAATAAATTTTATAATTTTAAAAAAATAATTCAGGTGTTTATATAAATCTTGCCCCAAAGGCACATCAACTTGGGTAGAGGAAATTTCAGGTGTAGAGGAAGACATATCTAAAAAAAATTGTTAGTAAAATATAGTTAGTAAATTTTTGTAATAGTATAGAGTTTGAATTTAATTAACCAATGCAGATTCATGTTACAATACCAAATTAGTTTTTAATCTGAGAAAATATGCTAATCATACAGTATTTATTTAATAAAAATTATTTCTTGCATTTATTTACATAACAGCAAAAGTAGAAAAAAAAAACTATAGAACAAACAATCATAGATTACAAAATAAACTTATTTGAAGCTGCATTTAATATCATTGTCAAACACATCACAAGCAGCTATAGAAATAGGCATTAGATGATATTATTTGTCTTTCTTGGTGTTCCTATTCAGCTTCCTATTTATCACGGAATTCCCAAAAAATTTTCTTGTGATTTTAAGATATAAATAGCAATATTAATGACAAGTTTAACATACAAGGAACACATGACAATCCATTTCCATAGGTTGTGGACAATATTACACAGTCATCTCTAAGAATCAAGAAAGGTTAACAATTAACATTTGCCACATGACATAGAGTCATCAATGAGAAATAGTTATTGGCCCGACATAAGTGCATACTTTCAAAAGGCTAGGACAAAGCTTTGCAAGTCAGTCTCCATATTAATTCGAGGAAGGATGTTGTTGAAGTAACTTATCTACATTACTAAGGTTACAAACATCAGATGAATTATTGCAACTGGTTTTCTGTGAAGAATCCAAAGTAAATTGTAATGCCAAATTCAAGCAAATAAACACTTCTCTTCCTAAACCCATTTCTATAACTTGCTTGGATATAATGAAAATCTCACACAAAAAAATTTTTTGGTTTCGTAGTCCATGCTGTATAGTTCCAAGAATATCATAAATAAAATGAGTTCATAACAGAAAACTTATATTGTCATTCTTGCAAAACTTTTAGAGTCATATACAAACTAATTCAGTGATGAAAACCATTTCAGACCAGATACCAAAAAAAATCTTGATTTTTGTTTTGGTTGCACATTTTTTAGACAACAGTGTACTGCAATCTAAATTTATGAGCAAACTCATCTATTAGTCATCACTTCAATTTCTTTCATCATCTAATATTATAATGCTTACACTAACAAATTCTAGCTTCTTAAAACAGGCGCAAAAAAATAATCAAAAGCAAACAAATAAAAATTAGAACAAATGAGCAGATGACCAACATCAATACAATAACAATTTGGTCAATGCATCCTCCTTAGAAACTATCAGGCAAATATTCAACATAACAAAACAGTATACTAAAGTATAGTCAATTAATCAGACTATTTTAAGCAATTGCAGCCATCATAATATACAACTAGAAAAAGAATTTGCAGTGTAACATCTTTTGCAGAAACAAAACTGTAAGAACTCATTAAAATGATAAATAGAAAGTCCAATAAAGCTAAGATACTACCATCATTATCTTTCATGAATATTCAAAGATACTGAAAGCATATAGAGCATGCAAAAACCCTTCAAGGAAACATCCAAAAGAAGATAAAAATGACAAATACATTATACAAGCCATTTACTAAAACAAAATCCATTTCCTTTATGGTGAAAAAAAAAGGTAGATTAGAAGAAAAAGTTCAAGAAAAATAAACAACTCATTTTAAGTTTCTCCTCGGCAAATACATGAGACCCACCCACATTACTAATACGAAAAAAAAAATAATTCACAAAGTACTCACATTCACAGAGTACTTGAACAAAACCTATTTTCCTTAATTAAGTCATGCAATTATAAGGAAAAAAAAGCTTGAAAAAATAAAAACTGGACTGGAGCCAAGAACAAAATAATATAATTATAAAAAAGAAATTAAAAAAATAATGAAAGAGATCATATCATAAAGGCGCAAAAAACCTTGTTGAAAGAGATCAGAGAAGATCATGAAGGACACTTGATTAAACCACTCTTGTTGAAGACTGGAGGCTGGAGCAAAGAACAACAAAGTATCCACAAGTTGATTTTATAAAAAATTAAGGTAAAGATGGAAAAATGGAGATTGAAACTGACTATAAAGGCATGAAGCGAAGGAAATTATAGCTTGTAAGAAAATTAATTATAAGATTTAATTGGAAGAAAATTTTTACAAAGAAGAAGGGAGCCATTCTGTAGGAGATAGAAGTGGTGGCAGCTACCCATGTCTCAATTATTCGCAACTAGGGCTTTTTAGTTTACTTTTATAGGTAGGGTAAAGTAGTAAATATTTATAAAATATAAGGGTAAACTTGTAAATATATCAAAGCTCGATAAAGCTTGCGAGCTTATCGAGTCGAGTATTATGAAGACTCGAGCTCGACTCAACAGACTACTCGAGTGGCTCGAGCTCGACCTTGACTCGATTAATATCAAGTCGATATTTAACTTTTTTCGAGTCGATTTCGAGTAGCTTACGAGTCGGCTTGACTTGGTTACACCCCCTACTTTGGGGATCTCTATTTATTAACTTTTTTTATGTGTATTTTAAAATAAAATATTTAAATTTTATTATCATTAATTTATTTAAGAAAAATTTCTCCTGCTATTAATTTAAAAAGTAAAAATTATATCAGTGGATTAATTATGTTGATAAAAAAAATGCTCTAATCCTTGCGGAGGCAGATATGACAGCCGCCAACCTTCTCTCCAATGATGAGGAGGCGTATTTGTTAGCTCGAAGCAATAAGAAGATTAAAAAAGTGGATGGCTTCTCTGAGTCAATCGCTGACAAGGATCCTAGGACTAAAGAAAGGGAATAGGAAGAAATTCCCATGCGACGTAAAGTGTCCTTTCGTGATGCAATCATGGGGGACTACAACAATGAGTCGAAGAGTGTTACTGAACAGGATTTTTGTACTCCAGCAGAGGATTACTCTGATGATGATTCAACTGATGGGGAAGAGGATGACCTGGAATGTCCAACAGTCCAAGTGTCAAAGGAAGAAAAAAAGAAGTTACGGAACAAGTGGACGTATAATGACCCGTATTTTTAATTATTAAATTAAGTATGGACTTTAAGAGTTAATTACTATTTTTATGGAATTGTTATTAAATAAGTATTTTTAGTAAATATTATGATTAAAATTTAAGTTGAGTATAGTGAATATAGATATTTGGATATAGAATGATTTGGTGGGGAAAAGATATTTTTTTTAATATTATATGTGATATGTTTTAAATAAAATACGAAACAAATAATAAAGTAATAATATATATATATATATATATATATGTCACCTTTTTCTTTCCCATTTATTTTTCTTTTCTTCTTCTTCTTCTCACCGTCACTCACTGCCACGTCACCACCAGCCTCACCTCACCACCGCCGAACGTTGCTGGACTGCCTCACTTGCCGCCGCCCGCTGCTCCTTCCTTCCAGCCACCATCAATTCCTCTTCTTTTTCTTATTTTCAAAGAAGGCCAAATCTTAGGAGGACCACCGTCGCCAGCTCCGACCACCTCTGACCCCGCCACTAGTCTCGATCAACTCATCTCCCTCCGGGTAGCAAAACCCCTTAGTCAATTGACTCGATTAACTCTAGTAACTACCTCAATTTTAGGTAGTTTAATTTTAGGGTTTTTGGTTAAATTTGTTTAATTGAGTTTAAATTAGGCTTAATTGTGTTTATATTATTGAAATTGAGGTTGAGAGCTTTCTTTTAATGTATGGTTCATAATTTATCGACATGGTTGAATTTCAGGTTGCTATTTCGGTGTTCGGTTACTGTTTCGAGCTACTGTTTAGAAGCCAGATATTTTTATATTTTTATTAAATTTTATAAATTATGTTGAGTAAACTTTATGAAGAAAGTTTTATGAAATTTTTTGTAGAAGTTAAAATATAAATTTTTAAAGATTATGTTTAAAAATGTATTTTTAGAAAATTATTAGAAATTAGTAATTATTTAATTTTAATTGAATTTAAAGTTATTTAATCTTTTTTAGACTGATTTTAAATAATAAAAGTATGAAAATAATTTTTATAATTAATTTTCAATTTTTAGTTAATTAGTAGTAATTTTGGTAAAATAAACGAATAATAAATTTATTTATTATTTTCAAGTTTAAATGAGTCCTTTATTATTTTTTTTAATGATATATTAGTAAAATTGATAAAATTATATTATTTTTTTCATATGTACTTTTGTGTTGGTTCTCGGTTAGGCATAAGGTGTAGTTTAGAGGCCCAACCAAAGTTATTTGGATTGTGGAGATTGTAGAAGTATTATTTTTTGCAGGAATGACTCTATTTTTAGTGTAGAGATGTCCATTATACTGAGGAAACTTTGCTGAATTTTTGGTAAATTTCTCGTGAAACATGACATCGAAATGTGCTAATTATTTAGTTTAACTAGAATTATGTCTTAGATCGAGTCTTTTCCTTAGAATTTTAGAATTTAGAATGTCTAAGGTTAGGATTTTAATTCCATTTATTCTTTTATATTTTTCTATCGCTACACCAAGACCGAGGCCTTCAAGGCAGGGCCAGTCGGGACAGCATCGAGGAGCGCATTCTACCTGTGAGTTAATTTTATGGAATGTGTGTTGAGAGTATTTAAATTATAAATTCCATGTGGTTAATGTGATATTTAAATCAACTGTATGAATTTATTCATGAAGATATATATTTTGCCACATGCATGATTTTTATTTTAATATCATATAGAATAGTTGAAAAGATGCCTTAATGGGACTTATTTTTATTTTGATTATTTATATTGTTTCGAGATTTAATTATTAGAAATTATAATATTTATTTATGTTTTGGAAAATGGTAGAACGTGCTACCTAGTGGGTGTCACTAGGACCACGTGTGCACTGGTTGAGATCTCGAGTATAAGAATAGGTGGATTTCCCAGGTTGAGATTGTTCTCTCTGGCATTGTTATGGTTGTGGCTTGTTGGAGCTAGAGCTGTCGGGCCAAAAATGAGATATAACTTGGTTAAGCTTGCTCTCAGGACATCAATAAAGGATAACGTGATTGGACTGCGGCTGTAACTTAGTTGAGCTTGCTCTCAGGACGGCAATCACTTGGACTAAAGAGAGCCGAAAGGCTATTAGAATTGATGGTTTAGGTGTTCTACCATATTTTTCGCTAAAAGGAAAAATAATTTATATGATTTTGCATGAGAATTTTTATATTCAAGTGAATGGTAAATTTTGAAAAGGATTTTATCTAAAGATAATTGAGTAAAGAAAATGATTTTAAATAATTATATTTATTCTACTTTATTTAAAAAAAAAGGATTTTAAATAAATATTTTAAAATCAACATGCATTTTATAAGATTGATTCACTCAGTGAGGTCTGATTCATCTCAACTTATTTTTTTAGGACCTCACAGTTAATTTGATAGTGGTCATCTTCTGCACCGGGTTTATTCTTCACCGGGTGCCTTGCTTGGAGACATATTTGTATTGTATTGTGTATTAAATTCTAGAACTTTGCAGTAGTAATAATAGATGGTTTTGTATAACTTATATTATGGACTTATTTGTTTGGAGACATATGTATTTGTTTTTGGTGGATTTATTATAAATTATGGTTTTATTATTTAGTATTTATTGGTTTTTATTTGCGAAATTTTTTTAAGGCTTACCATAGGTTTCTGAAGCTTCACGCTTTCCCATTCCCTAGTGCCGGTCACGTGCTTATGAGTTCGAGTCGTGACAGGACGAGAGTTATCATCATTAAGCTTATAGGGCACACTATTGGCTTTAACTATCTGGTAAGGAGATTGGAAACAATGTGGTCCATTAAAGTAGTAATGGATGTCATTGATGTGGGTAATGTTGTATATGTCGTTCGCTTTTCCAGCCAGGAGGAATATGAGAGAGCCTTATATAAAGGACCATGGATTATCGCATACCACTATCTGGCAGTTTGAAAATGGTTCCACAATTTTAATCCGAATACTTTCTCAATTTCCCAACTTGCTATTTGGGTGAGGTTCCCCAACCTTCCCTTAGATTACTTTGATAATGATTTTCTTTTCAAGATCAGGAGGCATATTGGTAAACCTCTAACGTTGGAACAGACTACTTCGTCTGCTATGAGGGGTCAGTTTGCGAGATTGTGCATGGAAGCAGACCTTTTAAAACATCTCCTCTCAAAGTTTAGATTAAGAAGACGAGTCAGATGGATTGAGTATGATGTTATGCACCTGGTTTGCTTTAAATATGGCTTGTATGGCCATAGAAATGAGAACTGTAAGGATGAAGTAGTTCAATTGGAAGCTAATGGCAATACTCCACAACAGCAACTAGAAAGACACGATCCGGTACCTAAGCCAAACCTAGAGGTGCTAGAAACTTATAAAAAGTGGATGTTAGTCAGTAAAAAATCTAGGAAAAATAGCAGGCAAGTTGCTACTGATAAGGAAGGTAATAGGAATGATGGTACGAAGAATAAACGCTCAAAATTTGATATTTTAAGTAATATATTTGAGGAAGATTCTAAAGATGTTGCAGCTCACTTAAGGCTATTTAGGTGGGTCAGTAGCCTGTGATACAGGAAAGAAATTATGAGAAAAGAAAAGGACAAATGACACTGGGTAAGGAAAGGGCATCGCTTGACAATGTTTTCCCTTACAAATCAAGGGAAGTTGACTTGCATTTTGGAGAGAGCAGTAGTAGAGGACATGACAGGAGTTCTGGAGGAGGAAGAGGATACATGGGTTATGGGTCAGACCTAAGAGTGGCAGCAGCTCTGGACTACCATGTGTTTATTCAAGGGAATAACAACAATCAGACCATTACTTGCTCCACTGTAACGCGGTGTCCTACCCCAAGCCAGGACTTGAGTGATGATGACCACAACATAGATCATTTAAACCATTTTAACAATCCTGGAGTCCCTCATCTATCTTCTCTAAATTTGGTTGCAAAGGAGATTATGGAGGAATCTAATGGGAGTGATGCTAATGAAAATGAATTTGATGATGTTATTGATAATGTTACTAGGAAGAACCCACTCGATATTGATGATTTAATGGTGGGTGAGACACTAGGGAGTGGAACTTCCCAACTTTCCTCTTAATTTATTAATGCAAATATTGTCCTGGAACTGTCAAAGAATTGGTAACAAGGATTCCTTATGAGTTTTGAAGGATTTGTTAACTTAGCATAAACCAAACATTTTGGTTCTTCTTGAAACTAAGATTAGTAAGGACAAAGCTACCTTGGTATGTAGTAAGTTGAGTTTTGACTCTTGGGTTCGAGTGGAAGCTTACGATTTTAGTGGTGGTGTATGGCTTTTCTGGCATTCTAATCTACTTCAACTTCAGTTGCTTGCTTCGGATGCTCAATTTATTCACTGTAAAGTTAGTGGTTTTAATGGGGATTCTTGGCTTTTTACAGCAATTTATGGAATTCCCAATGTAGCTGCTCGAAATAAGCTTTGGGATAACTGTTATTTTTTGGGAAGGTCAAGTAATTTTCCTTGGCTTCTTATGGGGGACTTCAACACTGTGTAGTTTACTTATGAGAGATCAACTAGCTTTTCTGCTGTAAGTATTTAGGATAATTATTTTAGGCTATTTATTGATGAGCTTGGGCTGGTTGATTTGGGATTTTCAAGTTCTTATTTTACCTCATCAAAGGGTAATGATGTGAACACTTTTAAAGGGGCACGGTTAGATAGGGCCTTATATTCTATGAATTGATGCCTTTTGTTTCCTCAAGCTATAGTTACTCATCTTCCATGATTACATTTTGACCACTGTCCAGTGCTCCTCTTGCTTTTTGGGGTGGAAACTTAGGGAAAATCTCAGAAAAAGCTCCGGTTTCAGATTGTTTGGTAGGCTCACCCTTCCTTTCATTTGTGGATTAAACAAAACTAGAACTTGGGTGATACTGCATTAATTTTTTAAGCAAACAATGTTTATAAAGAAGCTTCAAGAATGAATTTTTTCAGTATTTGAAGATATTTAGAAGTGTAAAAAGAGAGTTTGGTCTCACTTAAAAAGTATCCAAAGATGTTTGGATACAAAAATAACTTCAAACCTCATCAAGTTGGAGAAGAGAGTTTTGACTGAATTAGACTCTATCCTTTACCAAAAGGAATTAATGTGGTTTCAAAAATCCCACTGTGATTGGATAACCTTAGGAGATCGTAATACAAAATAATTTCACTGTGCAGCAATGATTCGTGGTCAGGAAAATAAAATTACTGGGTTATGGGATAACAACAGTGAATGGATTTATGAGGATTCTGTGCTTTATGGTTTAGCGTTGGAATGCGTTTAAAACCTTTATCAAAGCGAGGACCATACCTGCTTACTCCAACCGAGGGTCACCTTCCCAGAGCTACCCATAACGGAATGGAATAAAGTTTTGCTTCCTATCACTGTAGAAGATGTTCATAGTGCTTTGTTTAATATGGCACCTCATAAAGCACCTGGGATTGATGGCTTTTCTACATTTTTCTACCAAAATAAATAGGATCTTCTTCATCATGACCTTGTTCTTTTTGTCCAGCAATGCTTTTCATTAGGTTTTAATCCTAAAGAGATGAATTCTATTGTTGTCATCCTTATTCCTAAAATTCCTCACCTTAAGTTTATAAGTCAATTTTGGCCCATTAGTTTATGCACAGTCTTGTATAAACTTATGACTAAGGTTATTGTAAACACATTAAAAGTAATCCTTCCTCATCTGATAGCCCTGACTCAAAGTAGTTTTGTGCCACATCGGTAAATAACTAATAATATTGATGTGGTGCAAGAAGTTATTCATATCATGAGGCATCGCAAAAGTGGGAAAGGCTGATGTTGATCAAGCTTAACTTAGAAAAAGCTTACAACATGCTTAGTTGGGATTTCTTACGTGATACTTTAGAGCAAGTTCATTTCCTTTCCTCTTGGGTTGATATTATCTTGAACTGTGTTGCTACAAATGAGGTGCAACTTCTCTAGAATGGGTCTCCCCTAGATCCTTTTACTCCAAAGAGAGGAATTAGATAAGGGGACCCTCTGTCCCCTTATCTTTTCATTCTCTGCATTGAGAGACTAAGCCACATGATCAATGAAGCTATTAGCGATGATGCTTGGAAGCCTATTTCTATTGCACGCAATAGTCCAAAGCTATCTCATATACTTTTGGCTGACAACATTATGCTCTTTGTTGAAGCTTCAATGGAGCAAATGTCCATTATAAAGCAGTGTTTGGATGCTTTTTGTAATTGGTCGGGTCAGAAAGTGAGTTTTAAGAAGTCCCATATTCTTTTTTCTTCCAATGTTTTCGCTGCTCTTGCTAATCAAATTTCAGAGGTAGCTAATATTCCTCATACATATCACATTGGATTTTATTTGGGCATGCCTGCTATTAATGGTCGAGTTTCTAAAGCCACATTAAGGCAAAATTAGCAGGATGGAAAACTCATACTCTCTCTTTGGCAAGAAGAATCACTTTAACTCAAAGCATGCTTAACACTATGCTTTTTTATTCAATGCAAATGTCTAAGTTCCCAGTCACTTTTTATAATGAGATAGATAAAATTTGCTAGAATTTTGTTTGGGCCCATGATGGGAATAGCCGTAAGATTCATCTTGTGAACTGGACTACGGTTGAGAGGCCAAAGGATTGTGGTGGTCTGGGTATTCGTCTGTTGAGATTGATTAATAGAGCAGCTCTCGCTAAACTTGATTGAAGGTTTATTCAAGATCCCAATAGCTTGTGGAGTCGTGTTCTGCATTCGAAGTATGGTAAGGGAGCTTTAGGGCTGGATGTTTTCAAAGAAATTCCTAGCGCTTCTAACCTTTGGTAGGGGAGGGTGGTAGCAACATCGATTATTCATTCAGGTTCTCAAATGGAAGTACAAAATGGTTCCTCTACAGCTTTTTGGCTTGATACTTGGTTAATAGACACTTTTTTATATAAGATGAGCATTTCAGAGGTTCCTTTGAACGAGCTTCAAAACCCAGTTGCTAGTTACTAGAGCTCATCTGGATAGTGCATTGATATACTTTAGAATTACCTGCCTACAGATATCCTCTCAATACTCATGTTTGTTTCTCTTCAAACTGATGATGAAGCTAAAGATTGCTTGTCTTAGGGCCTTCCTCCAGGGAAATTTTTGGTCAAAAATGCCTATACTTTTTTTAGAATATAGATGGGGGACGTAGTGGAAAACATTTGGGGAGTCAAGGTGCCTCAACAATATTGTTTCTTCTTATGGTTGGTTGTGCATGGTAAAGTAATGACCAATATTGAGAGGGTTAGACGTGGCTTTGCTCACAATATTGTGTGTCCATTATGTCATTCTCACAATGAGACTATCTTTTATTTACTTCATGATTGTAGTTTAGCTATGCAGGTTTGGAAGAACTTACTCAGTCCTTTGATGTGGCAAAAAGCATAGGGTCTTAATATGGATACATGGGTCAGGTATAATTTACAAGGGGAAATTAATAATGGAAGTAGATCTTCTTAGGTTGCTCATTTCCTGATTACAGTTTAGTGGTTATGGAAATGGCATAATATAAGTGTTTTTAATAAGATAACTGTTACTCTTCAGGAGAGATTATCTTTTTTAAGAAATCCTTTGCAGGATGTAGATATGGCGTTTATCTCTCAATCATTGAGTTTTGGTAGTTCTGGTCTGAGAAGAGTGGTGTTGATTGGTTGGTCTGGTCTGCAACAGGGTTGGTGGAAGCTCAATACTGATGGGGCTTGTAAAGGCAATCTTGGTATCGCTAGTGGTGGTGGAGTGCTTCGGGATGATTATGGGAATTAGATCAAAGGTTTTACCTGCACTGTGGGTTCATGTACTGCTTTTCTTGCTAAATTGTGGGCAGTTTTCAAAGGTTTAAAGATGGCATGGAATACGGATTGTTCACGCCTTGTTGTGGAAATTTACTCTAAGTCAATTTGTCATATTTTACTTGGCAGTAAGATTAATGTTTTGGTTGCTACCAACCTGATCTTCAATTGCAAGGAGTTGCTCTCAAGGGATTGGGAGGTGTCAATCATTCATATGTATTGTGAAGCTAATAGAGTAGTAGACTGGTTAGCAAACTACTCTTTGCAACAGGATTATGGTGTTCGCGTTCTTAAGGTCCTTCCTCCTGGTGCTCAGTTGTTGTTAATGGAAGATTGTTTAAGATGTTCATTTCCTAGAGCTATTCATGTTTAATGGTTCCCCCCTCCTTTGTATAAAAAAAAAAGTGAAAATTATTTTTTACTCCCTTCGTTCCATTTTAACTGTAATGTTTTAAAGTGTCACTTGGATTAAGAAAGTGTTATTTGGACATAAATGTAAGTAAATAGGACTAAATTACCCCTATATTGATAAACTCAAAATTTATTAATAAATATTAAAAAAATTTGAAAAAATACCAAAACTACAAATTTGTCATTAATGAAATATTAAAAAAATACTCCTGCTCCCTAGAAGACTTATTCTTGGTAGATTAAAAGTACTTTGAAAATATTGAAAAATTAAACAAGTGTAATAAATGTTACTAAGGATAAAATAGGAAATCAAAGGGTAATATTTTCTTGGATATACAAAAATGACAGATAAATGGAATTTTATTTTTTTCAAAACATGACGGTTAAAATGGAACGGAGGGAGTATTATGTAATTTATCGATACATTTGCCCTTCCTAAATACGGTTGCTTTCTTTCCTTTTTCACAAGTTACTGCCATCATATATTATGAACAAAGGTAAAGAAAAGTTAGCATCGACATGCTCATAATGTTGAGCAGAGCTCTAACAGTTATGAAGGGAAGTAGTTTGGGTATTACCTCTTGTTGAATGTTGGAACATGCAGAAATACGTACAAAAGCGGATTCTAAACTAGGTGAATGGGTGGGGAGATCCCCACAAACACTCTGATACTTAACTTAATGAGGACCTTCAAAGAAAAAGTATTGAATGTAAAGGTGTTGTGTGTAGAATTAATAATAATGAGAGATGTGAGGAATATATATAGGAAAAATATTGACTTAAACCTTTTTGGATATAGACCTCTTGTTGATGAGAATTGTTGTCATTATAGGACTTAATTTGGTTGGTATACAAGAATTAGGTATATGTTTCCTTTAGTGATCCTTTACTTGGAGTACAATGATACTCACTAGAATGGGATTATAAATATGGATATTAATAATTGTTTTAAAAAAAGACTTCAAATTTCTATGGAGAACATTTCAGATTTTGAACATCTAATATAACTAAAATTCTTCCATTGCATGGTATTTTAAAAAGTAACGTTAATAAATATATTAAATAATTAAAAAAAACATAAAAACTTAGGCTTGCCTTCGGATTAGGGGAGATAAAAAATACAAGGTTCTAAGTTTCTCCTAAATAGAATGAAGGAGAAGGTATGTTGACCTTAGCAATAATCAATCTGGATTTTGATCTTAACAATCTTAGTTTTGAGCATTTAACATGTTTGTTTAAGTGTGTATAAGCTAGGACTATCATGCAAATCAAAATGGAGTTAAGCATGCTTTTGGGCTAATGTGACCTCCGAGATTCAAGGAAGATTTTAACAAT